>JAKCWG010000915.1:0-72500 GCA_021464415.1 Lonicera japonica
TTCTAAATAAAATTCAATTGCAGTATTATTATTTGTTATAAAAGACAAAGTTAGTCATCTAGTCTAACTTTCATTAATTATGCTAAAAATGTCTTCTATAAAATGATATTAACACTTAAAAGAAATGGGAAAGAAAAAAATAATAATGTGAGAGATGTTCCAGCATTTTGGGATTTAGAATAAAAAGATTTTGTTTTTTAAAGGATGTATATGAATAAATTAATAGGAAAAGGAATAAAAATTAGGCAGGGAACAAAATTATAACCATTCAAGATTAACATGAAGCATTTAGGGTGGTCACTTCACCATACTTAGTATTGTACTATTGATATAGACAATACGTATATAAAATTTGATTTTCTACTAAATATTAAATTTGATTTAAACTTTTTATAAATTAAAATTATAAATCTCGAAAACCAATTTGGAGAGAAGGAGAGAAAGAGATGAGAGCGAACTTTTGAGAGAGAGAGGGCGGTTGTTGTACCTTTAGAGAGAGATAGAGACTTTTAATGTTGAAAGTCTTAGATTTTTATTTTTAGTTGCCTTAATTTAAATTTCAAAAATATTTTTTATGTTATAATTGTTTGAATTAAATTCAAGATTTGAAAACGCGACAATTAACGAAAATTTGCTGAACTTACTGGATGCACTGTACATAAACTCAAAACATAAGGTAAGTTGGTTATATGATTTGATACAAAATATAGGTAGTGGTTAAGAGTTAAATTTGAAATTAAAAATCTTTTGAGTCAAATATATTTTTTAACTATTTTTATCGAGTTTAATTTGCCAAAATCCAAAAAGCCCTGTCGACACGAATTATTGAGAATTTTTTTTTTCATGTCTAATGTATTCCTAAAGTGTTTCTAAAATTTGAGTCGAATCGAAGCACAAACGAATTTAATGCGTTGAAATAAAAGTAAAAATAAATTAAAAAAAATGAATTTATTTTTTAAATAAATAAAGGAAGTGTTTTGAAAAAAAGATTTTCTCTCTCTCTCTCTCTGAACCCACGTGTAGCCTTCTTCCATTAATCCATGTCTCCTTAATAGGCCAAGCCTACTAATTAATCCATGTAAAGCTAAATGGAGAAAAGCAGCATAGCAATTACATGGTGAACCGGTACACTTAATGTTAATGTGTACTAGTTCGGCGTATAAATTGACTAACGGAATTGAAATCAAAGACTTTGTACTGGTACAAATTTTTTTGTGTACCAATCTAGCTAAAATTTTTGGAGCACAAATTTTTATAGCAAAAAAAATTATTTTATAATATTTTTAACCTATTTTAAAAAGGACTTTAACTCGATCTATATTGTTTTTATAAATATAACCATTAGTTTGAATAAAAAATACACGATTCTATAGAGCTTTTTGAGGTAAAAATATCAAAACACTAGAATCAACTTTTGAGAGTTTTTGAGACACCACCTAAGTTTTGTTTAAATGTCATATGAGATTCTATTGATCTTCAAATTTAAGAACTAAGGTTCTAAACGTTCACTATCCTGCGGGAGTGTCTTCGGTTACGATCGGAGAAGAGGTGAGCAAAGTGGCTAACGTGCAATAAAAGAGATCGCAGACAAAGGGTGAAGGATTGCGATCAAGTGCGTAGAAGGAAGCGATGGATAAGCCGAAAAAGTAGGAAGCACTACGTAAGCCAACTGCAGTTGGATTTTATGTTCAAGGAATTAACTAGGATTTTTGCATAAGTTGTTTGGGGAAGCAATTTTTGTAAGTTATTGAGTTTGCAGTTCCGTTCTGATCATAGTGAAATATTGTCGGTTACTCCCGCGGATTAGTCCTACACAAGTGGAGATACCTCGTAAATTTCTTGTGTTGTGAATTGCTTTTGTGTGATTATTTTATTGATTTAATTGCTAAAAAACACAACATAAGATTTGACAGTAAAATTGATTGAACTTAGGGTTTTAATTTCTCTTATCAAACTTAAAATTTAGGTAAAACTTAAAAAAAATTATTGATAAAATTTATCAACTTAACGGGTCATGTCACTTGATCAATAATAAATAGTCGTATATGAATTCAAAAATTATCACTCGATAACTTATCGAGTCGTGTTTGGGTGGATTTAAATATGGCCCTCATTTGTTAAGACATGAAATGAATCGACCCAATATCTAGTCTAAATAAAATCCACATTGAAGAATTAGATATTTGTTTTAAAAGAAAACTTAATCAACAGGCTAACTTTTCATTAATTATGCTAAAAATACCCTCTTGAAAAATTAGTCGTATATTAATTATTTCAAGAGAATTATAATAAGAGAAAATGGGAAGAAATAAGAAATGATCAATTAACACTTAAAGGAAATGAAAAAAAAAAATGTGAGAGATGATAAAGCATTTTGGGATTTAGAATAAGAGAGACATTTTTAAAGGAATGTATATGAATAAATTAAAGGGAAAAGAAAAACAAATTATGCAGGGAACAAAATCGTAACCCTTAAATTAACATCATGCATTTTGAGCATTTGGATTTTTTTGTTGCGGCACATCACTATACTTAGTATTGTACTATTGACATAGATAACAACTTATTGTATTCCTTAATTGCAAAATTTAATTCTTTTCTAAATGTTAAAATTTTATTTCAAACTTTTTTATAATTAAAATTATAAATCCTGGAAGCCAATGTGGAGAGATGGAGAGCAAGAAGTAAGACGGAGAGAGAAATTTTGAGAGAGAGGGGGTGGTTGGTTGTACTTTTGGAGAGAAATGGAGAGTTTTTACTTTGAAATGATTTGTTTTTTAAAAAAGTAAAAACCCCGAATATGGCTAACCATTGGATTAGATTTGCAAGATGTATTTATGACCATTAGATTTTAAAGTTAGTGGTCTCCTTCATGAATAATAAATACTCTATATTATACTGTAGATAATAAATTCAACTCGGAAAGAGAAAGTATAATAAAAGACGATTGAATATATTTCTAAAATAAAATACGGGTATTTTTTTATTTGCTTATTTAATATATTTAAATTAGAGAGTAGCTTAGACATTCCAATTGTTAGCTTAAATGTTAAAATTGGTCAATGGATCCAAATAATCTAATATGAGAGGTCAAACCTACAATTTGTGAATTTTAAGGATCAAGATTAGTTTTTTTATACTTTCTAGGGGCAAACCTCAAATAAATCCTTTTCTTTTCCTTGTTTATATAATAGTTACACCCAGATCCCGAAGTTTTGAATATCTTACAACCAACCACATAGTTTAAATGTTCACACAAAGATCCCTATAAAATATAAAGCATCACACCTACCTTGAAATTTCTTCAAATCCAAGTGGAGGCGTAAGCCCCCACCAGGCCCAAGATCCCTCCGCCCCTGGGTAGGGCGGGCTATAATGTGAATGGGGCTTTTTGTTAGTATTCAATTCGAGGTAGTTATGATTTTTTCTGTATAAATACAGTACAATTTTAACGTCCAATAATCGTCAAGTGTCTTTGGTTTATACACAATTACCTACATCACACATCAAATCGATTGAGTTGTTCTAGCCAAACAAACCATCCATGGATGTTCAAGCTTCAGTTCAAAAGACCATACTACTTAAGGAACAAGTTATTGCTCGTCGGTCCGCAAATTATCATCCTTCCGCTTGGGGTTATCATTTCCTCAAATACGATTCTGACCTAACTGTATGTAGTAATAATTAAAATATATATACATATACACACAGAAATTGGGTAGGAGTCCCCCACCTAGCTAATTTAATTGTTCTGATAAAAACAAGGTGCACACGTACGGTCTTCTTTCTTTGTACCATCCTCCCCATTTTAAGTGCTCAATTAATAAATACTAATTTAAGTGTAAAAATAATAGAAAACATTTTCAATAAAGAATTATACTTGGCTTCCATATGAATTTTTTAGGGTTTGCCCGTACCAATGGCACAATGACATAATAACAATCTCTCAGTTTTTTTTAAAAAAATATAAAATGAACATGAGAAAATAAAATCTATTTTATTTTTGAGAGAGACAAGATATAGAATTGAAATGAATCAACCCGTTATCTAGTCTAAATAAAATTCACATTGAAGAATTATATATTAATTTGTTTGAAAGGAAAACTTAGTCAATAGTCTAACTTTTCAATAGTTATGCTAAAAATGTCCAATATAAAAGTTAGTCGTATTTAATTATTTCAAGAGTTTAATAATAAGAGAAAAAGTAAAAAAAGAAGAAATGAATTAACACTTAAAAGGAAATGAGAAAGAAATTTTTTAATGTGAGAGCTGGTCCAGCATTTTGTGATTTAGAATAAAAGAGAGATGTATTTAAAAGAATGAATATGAATAAGTTAATGGGAAAAGGAAAACAAATTAGGCAGAGAACAAAATTGTAATCCTTAAAAATTAACATAAAGTATTTAGGGTACGAGGTCACATCACTATGCTTAGTATTATACTATTGATATAGATAACAACTTATTGTATACGTAATTGCAAAATTTAATTTTTTACTAAATATTAAAATTTGATTTCAATTCTTTTATAAATTAAAATTATAAACCTCGGAAGCCAATTTGGAGAGATGGAGAGAAAGAGGATGAGAGTGAACTTTTGAGAATTTTCTTGTTTTTTTCTCTTTTTAATGTTTTTAAAAAGAGAAAAAGAAAAAGAAAAAAACCTTGAAATTATGTTTGGCCATTGGATTAGGTTTACAAGATGCATTTATGACTATTAGATTTTAAAGTTTGTGGTGTCTACGTTGAATAATAAATACTACTAGAAATTAGGTAGAAGGGCTTATTATACATTGATTTTTACCAAAAATCCAATAAATAATATTTTTTGAATGAAGGGCTTATTTTTAATTGATAATTAGTGTAAGAGGCCTATTTTGTTTTATATTTTAAATGAATGTATTTGAATAAATTTAAATATCATTTAATTAATAAAAACATGTTATGTATTACCTAAATTACCCTTTTTTATGAAATTTGTACAAAAAATATGGACTGCAAAGTTCATATTGCAGTAAAATATGAACTGCAAAGTTCATATTGCAGTGAAATATGGACTGCAATATGAACTTTGCACTAAAAATATGGACTGCAAAGTTCACATTGCAGTAAAATATGGACTGCAATATGAACTTTGCACTAAAAATATCGACTGCAAAGTTCACATTGCAGTGAAATATGGACTGCAAAGTTCATATTGCAGTGAAATATGGAGTGCAAAGTTCATATTGCAGTGAAATATAGATTGCAAAGTTCATATTGCAGTCCATATTTTAATGCATATTGGTATTTTTTAGTTTATTTTAAGGGTTGGGATGTCATTTTATAATGAAAAAAAAAAGACACATGTCATATTATCAAAAAAATAAAAAATAGGCCCTTTATTTAAAAAAAAATTATTCCTTGGCTTTAGTGTGAAAATCTTTCTCTAATAAGCCCTTTTTTTTAATTGCCCCTAAATACTATATATAGACTAGGGTTTATCTATGCCTACAACTAGGGGTGTGCAAGAACCGAACCGGACCGATTGGACCGACCGGACCGGACCAAATAATAGAGTTTTTTTTCGGGTTTTACATATACAACGGTCCGGTCCGGTCCAATTTTTAAAGGACCGAACTTAACCGGTCCGGTCTTCGGTCTTGTGAAAAAAAATTCTAAAAAACCGGACCGGACCGAACTAGTTATATATATATATTTAAAAAATATATATTTAAAAAATATACATATCTCTCTCTCTCTCAAAAGTCAGAGACATTCAAAACCCTCACCTACCCCTCCGTCCTTTCCTCCTCTTTTCCTTCTTTTCCTCCTTCTTTTCCTCACATTGTCTATTCCTTTTTCCCTATTTTCAAATTCTCTCTCTCCCTATCTTCAGGCCATTTTTCTCTTTCAAACCCTAAATCTAAACCCAAATACAAGCCGTCACTCTCATCTTTTACTATCCTCCTCGCTAATATATGCGCCGGATTTCACCATCTTTGCCGCCAACGTCCATAACACCATTCTCGTCTTCAACCCCTCGTTGGTACCCTTCTTTATTTCTCTCATTTTTCTTTCCTTTCTGTTTTGCTTAAATGGAGTTTTTTAACAACGAAAATGGTGTTTTCCGACAACTAAAAATGGAGTTTTCCGGCCAAGAGAACGCGTGAAGCCAAACCGAGTGGACCGACCGAGACCGGACCGATCAAAACGGTCTGGTCCAGTCCGGTCTTCAATATCTTTTTGGTCCGGTCCAGTCCCAAATTTAAAGGACCGATATGTCCGGTCCGGTCTGCCGTGTGAGTGAACGGTCCGGTTAACCGGACCGTGCACACCCCCTACCTACAACACAATGACACAACATCGATCACTCTCTCAATTATTATTTTTAACTTTAAATGAACACGAAAAAATAAAATTCTAGAAATTAAAAATATTTGTAGCTTTTAAAAATTACAAAGAAATTTCACTTGAAATTTTAGAAAAGCAAAAAAAAAAACTCTAAATATTGCTTAAATATAAATAAAAGGGTGTAACTATTGACACACGAACTAAGTTATATAACATTCCAAAATCCAGTTAGATGAAGTAATCTTAATAATACATAAAAAGTGTTACTAAAGATAGTATTAAGGTGCTAGAAAATTTATTTGGAGTTTTAATATGCCATAAATAAAATATTTAGAAATTAATACATTATGTAGTTAGGCAAAACATTTTTTTGGACTTTACCACAGTTTAAGAAAAAGAAATATCAACTAAATCAATGGCTAAAAAATAAGATTAATCTATTATTATGAGAGTTTTCACATTAACTAATTTATCTCCATTAAAAATAAGATTAATTTAATTAATTTAACAAAGGGTTGATTTAAGTCTCTTTTTTTTTTTTTCTTAAGAAGAGAGGATATACATAAGAAAACTTAATAATGCGAGTGAGACTCAATCCCGGATGAACCCGACTCAGGAGGGTGCCTTTTCCAACCAAACAAAGGGGAAAAAAGGCTTGATATAATTTGTGCCATTTGATGTGTACGTAAGATCCCTTAATATCCATAATGTCCAAAAAGTAAAATCCTAACCAGCTTGATGGCCGGGTTTATTTATTTCTTTTTATTTTTTTTTACTACTACATATAAGGCCTCTTTCAAAAAAAAAACCTTATCAAAGAAGGAAAGTTGATATGAATTTTATGATTTAAAAAAAAATACAATAGCTAACCAACACTAACTTTGAGCCGTTAGATGAGTAAACCCTTAAAGAATTCGGGTGGTTCTCGGGTTCAACCTTAACACCCATTTATAAATGCAACTAAAGTTTATTGAATATTGAACCTACATTTTTGTAGTTTTAGTTTTAGTTGTTCATTTTTATCTTGTTTCTAGTGAAAATTTAACTAGATATTTTAAAAAAATGATTGATAAAATTTATCAGCTTAACGGGTCATGTCACTCGATCGATAATAAAGAGTCGTATACGAATTCAAAAATTGTCAACCAATTACTTATCGAGTCGTTTTCGCGTGGACGCAATACGGCCCTCATTTGTTAATACAAAACATATAATTGAAATGAATCGACCCGTTATCTAGTCTAAATAAAAATACACACCGAAGAATTATATATTTGTTTAAAAAGAAAACTTAATCAACAGTCTTTTTCATTAACATGCTAAAAAATCCTCTATAAAAATTAGTCATAAAATTAATTATTTTATAGATTAATATATAAGAGAAATGTGAAGAAGAAAAATGAAATTAACAATTAAAACGAAATGAGAAAAAAATAATTATGTGAAATATGGTCAAGCATTTTGGGATTTAGAATAAAAGAGTGATGTTTTTTAAAAGAATGTATATAAATAAATTAAAGGGAAAAGAAAAACAAATTAGGCGGAGAACAAAATTGTAACCCTTAAATTAACATCAAGCATTTTGGGCCTTTGGATCATTTTTGTTGCAGCACATCACTATACTCAGTATTGTACTATTGATATAGATAACAAGTTATTGTATTCCTTAATTGCAAAATTTAATTCTCTTCTAAATATTAATTAAAATTTGATTTCAAACTTCCTATAAATTAAAATTATAAATCCTAGAAGCCAATGTGGAGAGATGGAGAGAAAGAAGTAAGACTGAGAGAGAACTTTTGAAATTATTTGTTTTTAAAAAAACAAAAAACCTTCTAAGTATGGCTGACCATTGGATTAGATTTGCAAGATGTATTTGTGACCATTAGATTTTAAAGTTAGTGATCTCCTTCAATGAATAATAAATGCTCTATATTGTACTATAGATAGCGAATTCAATTTGGAAAGAGAAAGTATAATGAAAGACAATTGGATATATTTTAAAGTTGTATTACAACCAACCACAATTTAAATGTTCACGCAATGATCGCTATAAATAGAAAACATCATACCTACCATGAAATTTCTTCAAATCCAAGCCCCCACTAGGCCCAAGATCCCTCCACCCCTGAGTAGGGCGGGCTATAATATGAATAGGGGTTTTTTGTTAGTATTTAATTCGAGTAGTTATGTTTTTTTCTGTATAAATATGGTACAATTTTAACGTCCAATAATCACCAAGTGTCTTTAGTTTTAATACACTATTACCTATATTCACATCATCAAATCGATCGAGTTGTTATAGCCAAACAAACCATCCATGGATGTTCAAGCTTCAGCTCAAAAGACCATACTACCTAAGGAACAGGTTATTGTTGCGTCGGTCCGCAAATATCATCCTTTCCGTTTGGGGTTATCAATTCCTCAAATACGATTATGACCTAACTGTACGTAGTAATAATTAAAATCTATATATACATGTAAACACAGAGAGATATATAGTTAATTAATTATAAGCTTAATTAATTAATCTTTTCTGATTAATCATCAATCTGTTTGCTTCGATCTACAGAAAATCGATGCTGATACAAAGGAGGAATTAGAGCAACTAAAACAAGAAGTGAGGAAGATGGTAGTAAATGGTGGTGATGATGAGGCAGCTGCACAACAATTGATGCTGATTGATGTAATCCAACAGCTGGGAGTGGCTTACCATTTTGAGAATGAGATTGGTGAAGCACTAAATAATCACCTGCAGGTGAAGAATAATCTTCTTCATGCTTCTTCTGGTGAAGGTGACAAAATTAATGAAGAGGATGACCAGCTTTATATGGTAGCCCTACGTTTCCGATTACTTAGACAACATGGTCATCCCGTTACTTGTGGTAAGTCACGTCCATTTTTATTTTATTTATTTTTTTGGTGTAAGCCACAGGGTGATTGGGACAGTTTTCGCTCACTTCGACTAATTGCTGCTCACTGGAGAGCACGCTGCTGACCATTAAACGTTTTTTACCTTTTTTTGTCTTGACATTTTTTTTCTATAATTAACAGATATATTCAATAAATTTAAGGATGATGAAGGCAGATTCAAGGAGTCCTTAATCAAAGATACACGAGGCCTATTAAGTTTATACGAAGCGGCACACATGAGGGTGCATGGAGAAGATATACTAGATGAAGCACTAGAATTCACCACCACTCATCTTAAGCAAGTGCCCAAATATTCCTCGAGCAATTCATTGCTAGCATCCCAAGTTGTTCATGCCCTAAACCATCCATCCGCAAGAGCTTAATAAGGTTACAGGCGAGGCATTACATTCCTATTTACCAACTAGACAATGCCCATAATAAAACACTACTCAAGTTTGCAAAATTAGATTTCAACATGTTGCAAAAAGTCCATCAGAGGGAGCTTAGCCATATCACAAGGTAATTGCCGAAAAGGAAAAATTTTCAAAATTTTCTACATTACTCATGTTTTAAGAGATTGACGTGGTAAATAGCTCCTACATATATGTATCACTCCATCAACCTCTATAATTTTAAAAGAGATTCGAGATTGTGAGTCAAAAAAGTATTTCAGATGATGTGACAATAGTGCGTTGGTGGGTGAGTAGAGTGATACAAATTGTGCACCTCGCCTACCACGTACTAACTAATGCTATGATGTCACGTTATTGATCAGAGTCACTACTTTGATTTGTCGTGAAATTTTGTATGAGCTTAATTCTATGTTATAATTATAAATCCCAGGTGGTGGAAGGAATTAAATTTCAAAGAGAAACTACCTTTTGCCAGAGACAAACTTGTGGAATGCTACTTTTGGGCAATGGTAGTGTACTTTGAGCCCCAATATTCTCTTTCCAGAAAATCACTAGCCAAGTATTTCAAATGACGGCATTCTTGATGACATCTATGATGTGTATGGGACCCTTGAAGAGCTTATTCTTTTAACAGATGCCATTGACAGGTTTAAAATCAGACCCCGTCCCTAAATAATTGAGCATTTGCTATGTTTTTTTTTTCAGTTTCCAATGAGGTGTCCCTACACCACATTGGATATAAGACTAATACGTGCTGGAATATGTCAGCTTGCCATTGGCCCATAGGGAATTTAAACCTGCGAGGATCAAACATGAGATTTCTTGTTAAATACGTTGTTTGCTTACATGCCCCAACAGTAATTAATCCACAAGAACTTGGCATGAATTTGCTATGTTATTTCATTCAGTAAATTAATCCAAAATTAAATATTTTTTTAAAATAAAAACCACCTTTTTTTTTTAAAATGCACAACCAACTTTTTTTAATAAAACAATTTGATACATTAATATATTAAAATATAATATTGAAAATCCAAATTAAACAAAACAAATCAAAAAACTCTCAAAAAACAAAAGCTAAGGATAAAATTTGCACAATTTTAAAAGGACATTCAAACACAAATCAACACAATTATTCAAATTTATTGTGTCTATCCATAAGGAATAAAATTTAGGGTCCAAAAAAAATAAAATTATACAAGACAAACCAAAAAGCCAAAGTAGATGAAAGTTACATTATTATGTTATAAGCAAGGTAATATATCCGAATAATGTCAGAATATGTTAAATAAATATGTTTTGAATGTCAAAATTAATGTTAAAAAATGTGTAACAAAATTTTTAAAATGATTCATATACGACAAAAGAAAAAATAATCAGTGTGATCAATGTTGACTAGATCGAATATGGGTAAATCAAAATTTTCCTTATCAAACCGTTACAACCAATACAAAAACATCAAAAAGTTATCTTAAAATCAAAATTTAATATATATTATTTATATATATATATATAATCATAAATAAACCAACTTAATTAACATACCAACCATCATTAACCAATACATGAGTACATCACAATATTATCAATCATCATAACATTACATATCAGCTGGAATTAAAATTTACACAGCCTACCCAATGATACCTACATACACAACAACCTATGCTGTAACAATAAAACATCACCTACATGCATGCATGTTAATATAAAAATTAGGGTTGCATGTTATTAAAAATTACTTGCAAATATGAAGTTCATTTTGTATCACGCCTGTCTGTACTTTAAATTTGCTCCCATTTTTACTTTTCTGTGAAATCCAATGTGGTGTTTGTTTCTTCAACGGAAATTGCCATGTCAGCTGAAATGTCAGCTAAATAAACTAAAGATCAAAGTGACACATATTCAAAATCATTTTATGTTCAAAATCCTAACGATGGGTTGGGTTTTTGGACTAAAGTGAAAATAGAAAAAAACTTTAAGGATGAAGATGATGCAAAATGAACTCCATACACTTACAAAAGTGTATGCAAAAGCCGTCAAACCTAAAAGGGGTAAATTACAAGTAAATTTTAATAATTCTTAGGGAAAATCAACCAATTCTATTGCGAGTAATTACTTATTATTTCCCAGATGAAGATTGCTGAATTAGCTAAAGCTTTATATTTTATGTTTCAAGAAGCCAAGTCCTTTAGGTATAATGAAGGCTATGTCCCAGTGGACAATGGAGGAGTATATGAAGATCGCAATGGTAACTTCATGTTATAAAATGGCAGCAACAATGGTACTTCACAAACAAAATTTGTTGGCTTGGGAGAATTGGTAAATAAAGGGGTCTTGGATTGGGTGTCCAACAATCCTTTAATTGTAAGAGCTTCAAAAACTGTTATCTGCAGGGGGCTCATGGATGACATGGTCGGCCACCAAGTAAGCAATTAAGGATATTACCAAACATTTTTATTTATTTTTTCTTGCGAGGCAGGATCTATGGGGGCGGTCGCCAGCTCAATTTTTTTTTAAAAAAAATAGATTAAATATAGTACGTAGTAATTTTGTATTTAGAAATATTAAAATAAAAGCTCGTCCTTCCAAATTATTTTAAAAAGATTAAGTATGACCCCCTCAATTATTTATTTTTTAAAAAAGTTCAACACCCGGACTGATATATAAGATTTACATTTTTGCAACAAAATAAATAAAAATTGTATATCCTTTTATATATGAAAATTTACCTTGTATTTTATTTTTAAAATAATAATAAAAGAGTTCTACTTGTACTTTTAAAACAATAATAAAAGGGGGTTTTCTCGGGCCCTTTTGTAACACATATGTTATACAAAACAAAAAGTAAGAAGCATCCTTTAGAAGCTTATAGGTCATTCAAGGTAGATAATATTTGCAATCTTGCTTATAAATGTTATCTTGTGGATTTCACCGAGCAAGAAAAGTAGACTTGGAATTTCAGTTAAAAAATTATATATAAGCTTGATATTTTGGTCCATACAGAGTTTCAAAATTTATCAACAATTTCAGAGTTGTGCCAAGTGTTGGTAAAAACTAGAAAGTCGATTATTTATCCTCTTATCGATAGGTTAATTCACCTTGTTTTGATGTTGTCGGTTTCAACAGTTACATCTGAGCATGCATTTTCAGCTATGAAAATGGTTTTTTAACATGCTATTTGATTACATAAATTGAGAAAGATATTGCTCGTGATTTCGATGTTAATGATATTATAGATGCATTTTATATCATGAAAGAGAGGTGAGCACGTACAACTTCAAATGCCTAAGTTTAATAGATAATTGCAAGAGGGTAATTGTAGTTATTACTTTTTGTAAGTCAGTGTGTTCAATGTAGCTTGTTCACGTGAGTGAGAATATATATATATATATGAGTATTTTTTGTAATTGTATATATATTGACATATTATATATGTTATATTTTTTGCGTTAACTTGCTTTATTAATTCATGGTAAAATTTAGTTTGAATAATTTTTGATTATTTCTTACCATCGGTTCATTTTATTCACATACCCCCAAACCTAAAATCCTGGCTCCGTCCCGTTGTGAGGGGTACCCACACTATATCGGGATCTCCCACTAAATAAATCATCCCTCAATAAGAATTTAGTGGTGAATAAGCCACTGGGCCAACCCTATGGATTAAATATTGCGAACTTGATTTAATGATATTAATTGTATATCTATCCACTAGATCGGGATTGCGTCTTCTAAAATGAATAAATTATTGACCGCATTCTCTAATTGGATCCTAATTTTTTTTTTCTAAACACCACACATAAATTTATTTATATATATTGGCCCTAAAGGAACCTGTGGTGATAAGTAGAACTTTTTAAAACTATTCCTATTTATACATGCTACAGTGATCTAAATTAATTATATTGATCTTTAATTTCTAACCATACATATTCTTGTTCTTAATTTATGAATGTAGTTTGAGCAGGAGAGAGGGCACGTAGCATCTGCTGTTGAATGCTACATGAAACAACACAATGCTACAAAAGAAGACGCGTTTGTTGAGTTTAATAGAAGGCTTACGAATGCGTGGAAGGATCTTAATCAAGAATGCCTTGCTCAAACTGCGGTGCAAATGAACCTGCTCGAGCGAGTTCTTAATCTTTTGCGCGTTATAAATTTACTGTACAAGGACAAAGATTTGTATACACATTCCGAAACCAAGACTAAAGATTTTATAACTTCGTTGCTGATAGATTCCATGTCGATCTGAGAGTAATTGCATTTAGCGTATATTCTCATATCTGAGTAGTAGAATAAACAATTTATAATAAATAATGTTTGCACAGTGCGTTATGGAATTTATGTCAAACAAAGTTACGATTTATCATCTTAAATTTCAGTAATATGTGCCACAAACTAAATGCCGGCTTGTACTCGTTTATGCACATGTATTATTGAATTTAAAACAAAAAATATATGATGAATGGTGTAATTATTTAGTGATAAGATGTTCTTTTCATCAACCTTGAGGCAAAATAATAAAAATGCAAGAGCAAAACTAGAAACACGAAATTCGGGTAATAACGATTTAAAAAAATAAAAAAATTTGGTGTCAACCATCAAGCATCGCTTGACTTTTAATAGTGATATATATATATATATAAATCTTCTGGTATGGATCATCGTTTATTGACGATATTATGCCGCAACAAACATTTTCTCAATGTTTCGACGACAAAAATCCGTTACTAAAGGCAATCCACATACGGACCAGATCCGAAGTATATATATATTTTGTTTTTTTGTAGAAATAATATTTTATATTTAAGCATTATGAAAAATAATTGCTTAATTTTTAATTGCTTTTTTCAAACTTCATAATTCCAACTTCACATGCTGATGGCGATATGTAATCTAAATATAAATACGTTACCCTACCTCAGATAGGGACAAAGCAAAGGAAAGCAACAAAGCCAAAGATCAACCTAGTTCAAAGCAAGGAGAGCATGAGCAACAGACTGCATTTTTGAAGGAAGTAGAAGCGAGATGCCTTGTTAAAAAAGAAAGAAAAAATTTAATAGGGATTATATTCTTATATAGATTCAAGAGGCAAACGATTCATGCTACGGATCCATACTATGAAATTGTCTACCAATTTTTTTCCAAGTAGTTTTAGTTTTCCTATCTCCATCCTAAGGTATCTTTAATTATTATTATTATTATTATTTTAAATTTGAGTGCTTTTTTATTTAATTTAATACATATTATTGTAAATTTAATTTAGTGGTTCAGCTTAGTTTTAATTTATTTTTTCCTTTTCATTGTATCTAATTTATTTGTTCGATTACTAATTCTCATTATTTTTTACTATAACGATAGTTTTTATATTGTGTGACACGTGTGACGCGCGGATGACATATTAGTGTATATATTAAAATGGTATCACTCTCCACGAACCCTATAATTTAGTGCGGGCCAAGCTCAGATGACTAGTGTGCAAGCCTTTTCATTTATTGGGCCAAGTTTTGGTTCCTTCAATTTTTTTGAGAAGCCAAGAATTTTAAAGCCATGCCATTAAAAATGGGTAATTTTAAATGCACCCGCTAAATCATACTTCTCACCTCAATTTAAGAGAATTTTTTTTTTCACTCCACTAAATTTTATAAAAAACTTTCAATTCACCCCCTTACTGGGGTGAGCTTATTGAAACATGTATGACTCCAAAGGGGGGATATTTAGTGATAAAAAACTTTGTCCGTAATTAAAATGTTCACAAAAATTATTTAATGGCAAAATAATTCATAAATTTTTTAGCGGAAACATATTATGATAAGTAAGTACTCATGTTGCGGGGAATTAATATTAAGACATGATTTTTAATAACACAAAATCACAATAATAATTTTTGAAATAATTTGATGGAAGAACTATTCAATGTAAAAAGTTTCACAACCTTTGGTTACAATGTAACTTTTACCCGTTAAAAAAAAATAGTTTAACATGAAACAAGATTATTCATATTTTTCCCTATTACAATAGACTTAGAATTGCATACAATAATTTATAAAATACATGTTGAGAATAACAAAAAAAAATCATTTGATTCAAAATTTATATTTTCATTAATAAAAAGTAAGAAAATTAATGAAGAGAAGAAGATGAGTGAAGAAAGAAAGAAAAAAAAAAGAAAGAGAAAGAAAGAAGCCACACGTGGTGGGCCCAAGCCCATGAGCAATTCGGCAATTCATCCTAAATACCAAATTCTAATTCAAGATGGATTTTTCAATTATAAATAAGGTCACCCCCAATTCGATTTCTCTTCCTTCTTCTTTCAATCTTTATATATATATATATATATATTTTCCCTTTGAGAGAATTAATAGATAATAATCTTGATTTATTTTCGCTTAATTGCCGGAGTCTGAACGAAGTAAGAGACAGAAGTTTATTGTTAGATTGCGTTGGACTACTGTTTTAATTCTAGGTTCCTAATTTAAATTCATGTTTTCTTAATTTTTCTCGTAGAATTGCATGCTTAAATTTTTTTTAATTGCGTTTAATATTGTGAATCCTTATACGCTTATTTACATGTTTACTATATTGATGATGAATTTATTACGTATATTCAGCTGTGTCGTTAGTTAGGGGTCCGTAAAAGCATCTGAAATATATTAAGTGTGCGTTTGATTATATAGTTTTGGAATTTTATAGAATTACTTACATTGTTTGAATTATATGTAATTTTGATTTAGAATTATGTTAGAATTCTAAATTTATTTGTTTGAGTAATAAATACGCTATGTACATACATATATATATATATATATAAATATATGTGCATGCGTATATTTAATTATTTACTATTTGTGTATATATAATATTAAATTATACTTGTATTATATTTAATAGTAAAAATAAGGGAATTTTGGTCTAAATGACAGTTCTTATTTTTTCTTTCTACTCAAGGACAAACATTTTCACACAAATAGTAAATAATTAAACTAGAAAAGAGGTAAAAAGTCTTGAGTGACAATATTTTTTGCAAAAAATTGTAACGAATAATATTTTTAAGAAATAAGGGCGTAGATATCATTATCATTCTAAAATAAATGCTTGTTTATCAATTGTATTTTAAAAAAAGGGCTTTGTCCAAGTGCAAACTTAAATTTGTACAAAATTGTGTTGAGTGCAAACTCAAGTTTGCACAAAATTGTGTTTTGTGCAAAATTAACTTTGCGATAAAAAAAAAATTAATACAAATTTGTTTTGCATGATGTGTTTATATTTTTTAACAAGTATATTCTTATATTTCATTCATAAAATTTTAAAACAATGTCAACTAAATACAAATACATAACAATGTTTTAGAAAATAAGCAGTGCAAACTTAAATTTGCATAACTTTGAGAAAATTATTATATGCATTTTATTAATAAATAGGCTTTAAATATGCAATTTGTTAAAATTATTCTAAAGTGCTGTCAATTAAACACTTATATATAATAATATGCTAAAAAATATGTAGTACAAACTTAATTTTGCACGATTCCATAAGAAAATACAATTTAAAAATCTACTACAAAGTTAACTTTGCACTGCTTTTGGAGTTTGGTCAAATATATGCCCTTAATTTACAAAAATATTATTCCTTGGCTCTTTTGTAATTTTTTTTATATAAGCCCTATTTTTCAATATTCCCATAATTAAATTAGTATACATATGCATATATATTATATGTGTATGTATGTACATAGCATATATATATATAAACCTTAGTAACCACTGTCCACTGCTGCCCACCGCTGTCCATGAATTCTACGTATTAGTCAAACAAATAAATTTAGAATTCTAAATAAAAATTACATATAATCCAAACAATGCTAGTAATTCTATAAAATTCTAAAACTATATAATCAAACGTACCCTTAATATATATTAGATGCTTTTACGGACCCCTAACTAACCACCTAGCCGAATATACATAATAAATTAATCATTAATATAGTAAACATGTAAATAAGTGCATAAGGATTCACAATATTAAGCGCAATTAAAAAAATTTAAGCATGCAATTCTACGCGAAAAAACTATGAAAACATGAATTTAAATTAGGAACCTGAAATTGAAACAGTAATCCAATGCAATCTAACAATAAAGTTTGAAATTAATCTTCAAAATCTACTCATAACTTTCGTCTCTTACTTCGTTCAGACTCCAGCAATTAATGGAAAATAAATCGAAAATATTATCTATTACAAAGGGAAAAAAGTATATATATATATATAAGATTGAAAGAAGAAGGAAGAGAAATCGAATGGGATGTGATCAGCTCCTTTATTTATAACTGAAAAATCCACCTTGAATTAGAATTAGGTATTTAGGATGATGCTCCTTTGCCGAATTCCTCATGGGCTTGGGCCCGCCATGTGTGGCTTTTTTTTTTCTCTTTGGTTACAAAAACAATTCAGTTGTGCATTTAACACTACACATATTTCATTTATGCGCATAGTAAGGAACTTACCAGAACCTAGATCTACTATATGTATGCTTTATAGAACGGTGTTTTACCCTACTGAAAGACACTGTTGCCTATCCGCGTAAGATAAATCTACCCTACTTATCCTTACGTAGTTGTACCATTCTGGATGTTCTAAGAGGGGTTTTGTTTTCTTCTAAGCAGTTATTTGAAATCCATGTCCTATGTTGTAAGGTTTCACAATGCAAGAAATTAAATGAGAAGGGGAAATTGTGGTAAGTTAAATAAACTGACAGATAAAAGACGAACAAAATTAAGGAACACACTAATATCTGATGCTTCATGTGAAGAGATTTGCTAGGTTTAAAACGGATGATTAAATATCCAATTCTTTATTTTGTGAATCTGCGATTGGGAGAACTAAAAAGCAGAAAATTGTAAGACAATTAGGGTTTGTCCGTGCCTACAGTACAATGATAATTTGTTAATGTCAAAATCTCTTTATTTTGAAAAAGACACCAATTGAGCATGGGAAAATAAGTTCTAGATATTGCAGTTAGAAAAGCAAAAAAAAGAAAAGAAAGAAAGAATAGTCTAGATATTGAATTAATTTAAACAAAGTGTATGGATATTATATAAATATATATAATTTTACTACAAATCATATTAAGGTGTAAAAGGATTTATTTGGGGTGAGAATATGTCCTAGCTCATAGGTAAATATTTAGAAATTAATACAACAATTAATTAGGCAAACCATTTTTTGGTAAGGTAGGCAATATATGGGTCCTATGGGACTTCTCTACATTTTAAGGAGAGAAAAAATATCAACTTAATCAATGGGTAAAAAATAAGATCAATTTAATCTTATGAGAGTTTGTACATTAATTATTATATTCCCGTTAAAAATAAGATTAATTAAAAAAAATGAATGTCTAAGTCTATTTTGTTTTACAAAGGGAGGTTATACAACATAAATTTGGATCCGATGAAGCCAACTTGGGAGTGCGCCTTTTCCAACCAAGAAAAAAGAAAAGTCAAGACTTGATATCATGAAAATTCAGTGTATAATAAATATGATAAAATTTATGTGTGCAAAATTCATAATTTCAATATAGAAGTTAAAATCTTATTCAACTAATTACTAAAAGACATCAATGTTAAAATAAAAAACCAAAAATACAACATTACAATTTTTTAAACTAGAGACAAAATCACCACCATATGTATTACCATTTCAACATATTGTACAAACACCGGAATATATGCTAGTGATAGTGAAACTACACTTTAAGATGCATTTGTCATCACCCAAATCAAGGTAAAAAATGAAACGGTAAAAATTTAAAGGGAGAGGAGAGAGAGAGAGAGAGAGAGAATGGAGAATGGGAGAGGGGAGTAGGCCCATGTTTACTCTCTAGATTTTAAAATATAAAAAAAAAGGTAAGAGAAGCCAAAATAATTTGCAACCATTAAATGTATTGGAAGTCATTTTCCACCCTTAGATTTTAAAAACACTGGTCATATCTTTTACAATGTAGTTTGTGCTTCAATTTGTACTATAGATCATCAAAATGAAAATATATTTTATTTTTTTTAAAGACCATATAATGTAAGGAATAAATAGAACACCCATTGTCATATATTAATTTGCTTTGCGTGTATACCATGCAATGGCAAATTGGTTACTCATTTCAGTCTTGAGCCAATTTGAAGGTATTGATCTCAAATATGGCAGCAATGTAACTTTCTCAACAATAGCATTGCTTGCGTTCTTTTTCTTCTTGAGGTTTAGTTAATGTCTAATGGAAGATTTTATCATAACACTAGTCTCTGTACATTTAGGTTTGAATTCCCCTCATGATTTTGTTAATATGTTGATTTAATGTTTTTAGGCTGCATATGAGGAAGCCTTAAGGCTTCTAAAGTGGCTTGCATCTTCTCAAGCTGTAGAAGATATAAACTCTGATTATGAACTTGCCTGATAGACCATTTTAAGTCCCTTATTGCCTACAACCACCATTGATAAAGTGTTCGCAAAAGCTAACATCGATTTTGAGAGTGAATCCCAAAGAGGGTGCCAAGACTTGATTGTGTCGAGGATTCACCTAATCTTGAAAGCTTAAAGAGATTGTCAGAAAAAATGGTTCCCATAGTGGATGGCTCCAACAATGATCAAAGTTTAATTCCCTTAGTTGCTAAATCATCTAAAAAAAATGAACAGTGAATATAAGAAATCTTTACAAAACCCTGTAAATTATGATATCAGTTCATCTTTTAATAGTAAGCACAAGCATAAAAAAAATGTTTTTTTAGAGAAGCAAGTGTCAAATTTGAAAGTATTCTAAATCAAATCACTAGAAATCAGGAAGATTAACAACTAACAAAATCTACTAAATATGAACAGCTATACATTATCACAGCCTTGTACAGCTGTACAAGATTTCCTTATCATAAATGAGGATAATTTTCCAACACTCTCCCTCAAGGTGATGAATGGATGTCTTCCATTCCCAGCTTGGTAATTATTGTCCGAAATGCTGCATTAGATAGACCTTTTGTAAGAATATTAGCAAGCTGTACACTAATGGAACAGAATCACATAGCCTAGATAAAGACCTTTGTTAACCATCACACCTTTTAATGCCTCCCCGAGTTTGTGATTCTGTTCAATTGGTGTTTCAACTGGCTTGCACCCTAATTTGCTTCTTTTTTTTTAACAAATCCAGCACATATTTTTGCTGAGATATGAAAATTCCATGTCGAGAATAAGCCATTTCTATACCGAGGAAGTACTTCAGCCTACCAAGATCTTTGATTTCAAATTCTTTCATAATACACCTTTTAAGTTCATATTCCCTTCTTTATCATCACCCGTTATAATAATGTCGTCGACATATACGAGTAAAGTTGTCACCTTCCCTATCCTCGAGTGCTTGACAAATATAGTATGTTCACCTTGACTTTGCTTGTATCCCATAGAGAGCAAAACCTTAGTAAATCTGCCAAAAACCAACACCCGAGGTGATTGTTTCAATCCGTATAAAGCTTTCTTTAACTTGCACACTTTTTTACTTTCCATTTGAGAACTGAAACTAGGAGGAAATATATATATATATATATATATTCTTCAAGGTTTCCATGTAAAAAGGCATTCTTGACACCAAATTGCTATAAATCCCACTCGAGATTAACAGCTAATGACAATAACAGTCGAACTATGTTCATTTTTGCATTGCGATCAAAAGTCTCGAGATAATCGATCCCGTAAGTTTAAGTATAGCCCTTGGCCACTAATCTTTCCTTATATCTTTCAAGTGATCCATCCGCCCTGTATTTGATAGTAAAAACCTATTTACAACCCACTAGAATCTTTCCCTTTAGTAACTCTACCAAGTCCCATATTGTATTTTTCTCTAGTGCTTCTATCTATGCTCTCATAGCTTCTTTCCATTTTTCATGACCAAGTGCCTCAAATAATGTTTTGGGTATAGACACAATGTTTAGGTGTGTAAGAAAGGCTTTATGAATTGGGGATAATTTATCATAGTACATGAACATATTTATTGGATGCTGAGTGCATGTCCTTTTCCCTTTCCTAAAAGTACAGGCATATCATGGTCATTTATAACAGGAACGGGGTTTTGAGAAATTTCGGGATTGGGAGTAATGATGGGAGAATTAAGAACAATGGGAGAGTCAGATACCTCATTACCAGACATAGGTTCAAATTCTGGATCATGCACAGGTTAAATGGTGAGAGCTTTCTTTCTTGAGTAAACTTGCAGTGGACAACTGGAATTTTGAACTTGTTGTTCCTTAGTAATTACTTTCTCATCAAGAGCAGTTATAGACATGGATGGAATTAGTTTTGACTCAGATTCGACGGTGACAGGGATTAATTCAACAGAAGTATCAGGAGGCGAATTTGTCACGGTATTTGAATCAAGGGAAAATGGGACATAGAAAAATCAAGTAAGAATAAATCCTTCTCCATATCTTCCATAAATTGTTTCTCCCCCTGAAGATGAGGAATATTAAAGAAATTATCCTTTTCAGAGAAAATGATATATGCAGACACATAGAATTTTCTTGTGGAAGGATGATAACATTTGTACCCCTTTTGAGTAGAAGATTAACCCACAAAAACACACCGAATAGCTCTCGAATCCAATTTTGCCCTGTTTTGGGAATGAACATGTATAAACGCCACACAACCAAAAATTCTTGGAACAAGGTTGTTTAACATATTGAAATCTAGGAAGAATGTTCTCAATAATTGCATGGGACTCTTAAAATTAAGCACGCGAGAGGGCAACCTGTTTATGTATTTATGATATGAGTAGCAATTAAAATAACCTCTCCCTAGTAATTTTTCGGGACATTTTTCTGAAAAAGGAAGGCTCTAGTGGCTGCTAGAACATGGCCATTTTTCCTTTGTACGTACAATCCTATTTTGATGAGGTGTATTAACGCAAGACGATTCATGAATGATGCCTTCTTTTTGAAAGAATGGAAATAAAGATTTATTAAACTAGTTCCTAGCATTATCTGACCGGAATTTTTTTATGTTAATATCGAATTGATTTTTCACCATACTAAAAAAGACAGGAAATATGAACTCACATCTTACTTATTTTTTAGCAGATAAATCCAAGTCACACGAGTACAGTCATCAATAAATGAGACAAACCAACGGGGCTCTAGAAATATTTGGAATTATTGATGGACCCCAAATGTCAATATGGATTAAAGAAAAATGAACAGTGGACCTTTTATTACTAATTTGAAACGATGTACGTTTATGTTTTGCTAATTCACAAATAGTACAATGAAAAACTTCAACAATTGTTTCTTTAAACGATAAGGGAAACATAACTTTCAGGATGTTGAACGAAGGATGACCAAGACAATAGTGATAAAGTCATATCTTGTCTTTATTTGTCATGACAGACTCAAAAAGTAGTGATAAAAGAAAAATTACTTCTAGTTTTACTTTGTCCACTTGGTTCTTCAAGATACTAAAGTCCATCTTTCTCCTTAGCATATCCAATCATCCTCCCCATTTCCTGGTCTTGAAATACACAATGTGAAGGACAAAAAACCACATGATAATTTAAATATCTTGTAAGTTTCTATATTGACAAAAGATTGGAATGTAATTTAGGCACATGAAAAACATTTCTTAGTGTGATATGGTTGTTAATACTAATATCACCTTGGACAGTTACGGTTAATGAGGTTCCATTGGCTATGGTGATTTTCTGGTTACTAGGGCTTAGAGTAAAAGAAATGAATTTTTTGGAACAATGGGTCATATGATTAGTGGCCCCTAAATCAATGATCCAAGAGCCAAGGTGGTCTATGAGTGCATTACCTGAGGCATTCAATGCATAAGAAAGAGTTTCACCTTGCTAAGAAGCAAGTACTAGTAGCCTCATGCTTATCTAATGTACCCAAGAATATTTGTAACTTCCCTACTTCATCCTTGTTGAATTCAGCCGTCTTTTGGGAATCTCCCTCATTATCCGGCCGTATTTGAGTCACATGTGCCTGGCCCTTTGATGAGTTGCCTCTAACATACCAATTTATGTTGCTTTGTTGTTGCTGTGATCGTCCATATAGTTTTTAGCATATGCCCTTAGTATGCTTGGATTTCTTATAGTATGTGCACCAAAGAGAATCTTTATCGATGGCTTTAAACATATTTGAGTGGTTGTTTTCCCTGCTAGGCTGCTGATTAGGTTTTGCCATCTTCAGATTCGGACTTTTAGTTACCAAGGCTGAGCTCTCAGTCCCTGGAATCTCAATCATAATTCCACGTATGCTTTCTTTTGCCCTTATAAATGCAATAGCCTCATTCAATGAAGGGAGATCTCATTTCCCTATTGTCTGCACCCGAACAACATCAAACTCTATATTTAATCCGACCAAAAATCATAAGTTATTTCCTTCTCAACATATCGTTTCAAGAGAATTGCATCCTCACTGCACTTCATTTGGATATTTTGATAGAGATATATCTCTTGCTACAACCTTTTTAAATAATTTGTGTACTCGGTGACAGATCGATTACCTTGTTTTGCATCTGCCATCTTCGTTTTAATTTCATAAATCTTTGCAACATCATTCACATTTGAGTACATTTCATGAAGGGAGTCCCAGACTTCTTTGGCTGTATTGAGAAGCATACAAGTATCGCTAATTGATATCTCTATATTGTTCTATAACCAAGACAACACCGTAGAATCCTCATTATCCCAGGCTTCGAATTTAGGATCATCTTTGCTCGATCCCGTGCCATTCAGATGGCTTAACAAGCCTTTCCAACGTATGGGCAAGTTGGGACCATTTTAGATAATTCTTTCCATTCAATCTATAGGTAGCTTAGATATTAGGAAGATTACCAGCAGAATGATGTGGTATTTGTTCAGCCATGCCTGTCTTGTTAACGATGGTGACTTCAGCAATTACTGACATCTTGGAATCTTTGAAAAAAATTCAATATTTAGGGCAACACAGGCCAATCGAATGAGTGTAATCAAACAAGGAGAATCGAAAAAAAAAAATTCTCAGAGAACATATGGCTCTGATACCGTGTCAAATTTGGGAAAACAAATTCAATATTATTGACTTATTGTTCAAAGGTACAAAGCAGATGTATATATATATCAGGAACTTATTCAATTAAGAAAATATTCTAAATTAAATCACTAGAAATCAAGAAGATTGACAACTAACAAAATCTCCTAAATATAAACAGCTATACATTATCACAGCCTCGTACAGCTGTACAAGATTTTCTTATCATAAATAAGGATGATTTTCCAACAAGTATAGTGGTTGGATGCTCTATGCAGGATCTAATGAGGAGAAAGCGAAGCCACCGGGTTGAGCCACCTGAAGGTGAGACTCATCCCGTTGAAAAGCTACCATCTCAAGGGGAATCTCATAAAGATGCATTTCTCGTTACAAAACAGAGGGCTGGTGGTCAAGGCATAAGGGCTCTTTCTTTTTCCCACTCCACGCCTTCAAGTGCTGATGAGCTAACAGAATTTCATGAGACGAAGTTGTGTGTAGAAATTTATGCATTGGTGGTGTGCAGCGAGGTATGTGACGTTAAACCTAATTATTCCATTTCTTTGGCGAGTTTGGATGCTTATATTGCCAAATTTTAAAATATGTACACTTTGAATAAATAAATTGTAAATTTGTGCATTTATAAATAATTCAATTATAATATTATTCATGGAGTGCTTGTAAGATTTAAGTGAGAAATTCCGAACATTGAGGATAAAATTTCAAGTTCTCAGTATTATGCATCATTCAGTTGTACAAATTAGATGGAATTGGAAATGCCTAGAAATTATGCAATTGAACACTACCACAGGATGGAAAATTATATAATTTCCAAGTTTTCCATGGAAAACTTTACTAATCAAACGCATTCTAAGTGTTAGAGGTCCTATCAGGTCCCTCTGGCGATTTGGTGGACCCAGATAATTCTTTGGCTAATGATTGTGATGAGCCCGTGCCTGAATTTGGCTTTATATCCTCTGGGTTTCTATTGCATATTATTTCTTAGCAGATGTTCTATCTAGGAAAAGGGATCAAACTGTATTGGTTTTTTATGTGGACTTATAAGAATTTTGTTGATAAGTTGGAGGAATTCCTAATTAATAATTTCATATGCTAAGGGAGCATTTGATAAAAATGTTGGAAAAAACTACTAATTTTTTGTGAGAGTTTGAAAAACGCGACGCGAGGAGTGATTAGGTGAGATGTGACAAATGATGGGGTTTACTCAAGTGGTAGCGTGGTAGGGTAGGAACGTATAATTTGCAATTAAGAGGAGTAATTTGCCTTAGACACTGGTAACTGTAAGATATTGAATATTTGGCACACACCTAAGTGCTGTTGCAAACTTGCAGACAATAGAACCGAATAATTTGTCATAGGCATAAACTCAGGTAGGTAGTAATTCGCTGGAATATATCAAATTAAGACAGAATTTCAACCCTATGAAGCAAGTGAAACGATATTTATATTCCCTTAAGGGCCTGATTGATTGCATTTCCTTTCCATATAAAAGGTCACATTTTCATCTTTTGGGTGTTTGATTCTATAATGTCCAACGGAAGCAATTTCATTGGTACAGCTTGCTTTAGCCTCCCTTATTCGAAATTAAGTTGCAGGTAATGCGGAAAATAACACAAAGGCAAAAATGTTCAATTTTAGGCAAAAAGTGGGCAGTCAAACACTAAAAATAGGTCCTTGTACAAATTTTTCCACCTATAAAATAATAACGATCAAACACCTTAAAATGGTTTTCCATGGAATTCAATTGCCTAGAATTTAAAAGATTTTTTACCCTAACACAATCCTTTCAATCAAAACACACCCTAACAGTCCTAGCTAGGGTAAGAAACCCTAAATTGAACTCTACCGCTCCTTCATCAACATGTAGCATCAAACCCAAAGTTTCAAAAATATATATAAATTAAACCGACAGATTATACATAACATAACATAACAAAACCCTCAGAAGAATCCAAATTACTTCAATTAATAAGGACACAGCGGTGTATATATAAAATAAAAAGATGGATTTGAATATTTGATACTAGTAATTGAACGAGTGAATTCATACATGCCTTGAAAACTACTGTAGCGTACGTTGATTCCAGGAATTGGGGGGAGCCATGTAGTAATCAATTGATTGACACGATTCCAACACTGAAAATGTTTGATTCGGACTCTTTCGACTCTTTTTTTTTTAACGTATTTGAATTTTTATTACATATATAGATAAGAAAAATTGGAATCAAACATTCGGCGTGCATAGATAATAATAAAAAAAAATAACAATAGTTAATTTTATTTTATTTTAACATATTTGAATTTTTGTTACAAATATAGATAAGAAAAATTGGAATCAAACATTTGGCGTTCATCGATAGTAATATAAAAATGGAAAATAAGAATAATTATTTTTTGTGAAAAGTTAAAAAATAAGTTAAAACATACGGTGAGAGTTTTCGGCTTTTTTCATGAAGAAATTTCTTTTGATGACTAAGAAAGAAAAAAATAGCCCCTCCTCTTTTTTTTTCATATTGTTATTAAAAAAACCTTAATAAAAAATAACATTTAATGGACAATATTAATAATATATTAATAAAATGTAATCGTCAAACTTTTTGTTTTATAATATAAGTAATACATTATCACCGCTTTTAAAAACTACACTAATACACCTTAAAGAATCATTTATGACTTAGTTGGTCAAATATGGTGTGTTTTATAATATAAATTGATAAATAATTAATTCTAGCTCTTAAATATATATAGTTTTTCCTCACATTATAACATAAAATCAATATTCTCACTCACACACAAACGCATAAACCCAAGTTCATACTCATTTTCAGGGTTCCCCTCCCATTAACCTTTTAAAATATAAATTAAAGTATTGTTACTTTAAATCCAAAAATTAAGAATAAAATTTACATTTTTTAAATCTACCAATTAATATTTATAAAACAAGATCTATTTTAAATATAAAATTGTATAAATATTTTTAACTTTATAATTGATTTTTAATAAAAGCTATATTTTTGGAATATCCTAATCAATGTGTCTATAAACAAGAACTATTGTGAATAAAATAATCTATGTCTATAAAACAAGACCAAGTATAGCAGTCGTTGATCCAAAATTCGGATGTTTTATAGTGTAATTTTTTTGTTTTTAGAATTTAAAAAATAGATGAATTACAATATCGCTTGTCTAATTTTGTCATCAGATGTTTTGTAGCGTAATTTATTTATTTTTATTGCATATATAAAATTGTGCATATATATAAAGATGGAGGAACCATTGGAAATACCTTTTTTCTTTCGAGGATGTTCGTAGATACAAAATTGACATCAACCAAATATTAAATATACACTATATCAATAATAGCTATAACGAATGATGGATAGTTCAGTCATAGACAAACCATTGGACAAGGTCTTATTAAACTAAATGATGTTGTAAAGTCGGTTTTATAAAAACTATTTGGTGTTGACTTTATTCCTTAAACAAAATTAAGCACATTTCCAATCGTAATGTTGAGTTATTATTGACAATCAAGATTAAAGAATTCAGTTGGAAGCAAGATAATGTATCCGGAAGATCAAATGTACATACTTAAAGTGCATGTAATATTTATGATAAATGGAATTGATTAAAATCCTAGTGGTGGTGTTAAATGATTTCATAATCAAAAAGAGTTTTGAATCAATCGTTTTTAAAATTTTGATTTTGGCTTTCAAATATTGAATTTTCCTTTAGAGTTTAATCTGATTGTTTTAATTTACATGAGTTTTTTTCGATATATTGAAATCTAAGTATTAATGGCTTAGTTGAATTAGTTCAAAGGCAAAATCAATTTTCAAGTGTGCAGGGGCATATATACCGGTGCAGCTCCTACAAAGGCCATAAGCATTGTGACAGCCAATGGCAGTCACAAATTCAGTGAGATAAAAAGTCACAAATGTCAGTTTTTGGTATAGTGTGGTTCAGTTTTAATAAGACATAAATTTAAACCCTCTCATATTTTATCAACTGTATTTTCCAAAGTTGAAAGCATTCTATTTCTTTGATAAAACTCCCACCGACTATGGTTTTGTCAGTCTGCATACCATAAAGCCTCGTTTGATTCAGGTATTAAGGTCAGTGGGATTAATAATACCAGTATTAATAGTACTTGACTATTAATCCTAATATTAATTAAATACCAATACCATATTTGATTCATGCAGTATTAATACTGTGATATCACATACTCATGTTAATATCATGTTTGGTTCTTATAGACACCCCGATCCGTGACTCCCGCAAAAACCCTAACGACCATGAAGTACAGTTCTTGAAGCCCGGGACCCACCCGAGCACCCAGAACTGCCCCAAAAAGGTTTGTTAGCCAAACAAACCTATTTTTAAAGGGGATTATAGCGCGACAAACCAGAATGTCGCGCGACAATCTCCCCTGTGTCGCACAACAAACCCCTCTGACCCATACCATCCACTCTCTGACACATCAGTCTGTCAGAGACATCATTTCAGCTGTTTGTCGCGCGACATTGGTCATAATGTCGCGCGACACTTGCCCCTTCTAGAGGAATGTCCCGCGACAATCCTCCCCGAGCACTATAAATAGGCTAACACCCCCAAGGGTTCAAGACAGAACTTGGAATCTAAAAATTATTAGTTTGATAGCTGATTTTCTGGTCTTTTATCAAGTATTTTCTACAATTATCTTATTTCTGAAGAATCATCGAATCTATTCTCGACACTCGACGTGTTCTGCTTCTCGAGTCGAATTCTCGAAAATATCTGGAGAAGGGAAAGATTATTATCGCCGGAGATCTCTCTGCAGTATTATATTTTCTTTTTTATTATTATTTTCGTCAAGAAGGTATAGAAAGTCTCTTCTAGTATTTAAGACTTAGATATCTGTGTATTTGTTTTACTTCTGTTGTTCTGTCCACGTTTTATTTGAATAAACTTATTGTCAAGTTATAAATAGTCTACTGTTTTCAAAACAAAAGACCCTGATAAAACCATTTACAAAACCAAAAGAGTAAGTACATTATCATCCGGATAAAATTATGTTTTCAAAACCCGGGTTGATAGAACTTATCTAGGAGTTAAAATCCGGTATATCTTGCCTCTTTCATAGACTGCGACATGTCTGAAAGAACTCCCCTCACAAGTTCTAATTACATATTAAATTAGTCCCGATACAAGATCCGAACTTTTTTAAAAGTAATCAAAAACGTGAGAAAAGCGTCATCATCTGAGGAAATAACACGGGAAACTCTCTCTTAAATAAAACAACTTTTGTCGCTTGTATTTACATCTTTCAAAACAAAATATCGGATCTCATAATACAAAGGTTTTCATCCCTTTTTCCATTCACCCCAAAATTAGGGTTTTCATTTAAAAAGTAGTAGACTGTCAGTAAAAGCATCCAAGTTTTTCAACATAAAATAAACATATAAAAGACCACTAGAGACCGAAAGGGCGAAACGGGTGCTTAACACCTTCCCAATCTGTAACATAATTTTTGAACCCTATAGAATCCTGATTTCGCAGACAAACGTGTAAAGAATGGCTTGTCTATAGCCTTTCTTACACGATCCATTTTGTCTATTTTCTCGTAAAACGTACTAGTGACTCTGAACGAACCCTTTTGCATCTAGAAATAGGATAGAGGGACACACGATATGAATTATCAACACCATAGAAGCAAATGGAACAACGGAATCCCTTCCGATGTTTCAGACACCCAAGAACGAGAACGAGACCCGGGGTCGCATTTGCGTATTCTCACAGTGGCGACTCTGCTGGGGACACTAGAAAACTACACTCTTATATGTGGACTTTTTGTTTATTTGTTGAATATTTGCTCTTACTGCTTTTCCTACTCCCTTTTTATGTTAATTGATTGAGAAGAAACCTTTTTCTAAAAATGAAAGTTTTTCAAAAATACGTAATAAAGATAATGATATTTGTAAACCCAACCTTTCAAACTTTGCATGCACTTTCACAAATCATTCATTGGTTCTACGAGTGTGAATTTACCTCAAACCCTCGAAAGTATTATAAGTGAGTAGGGAGTTGGCTTGCTTGGGTCAACATAAACCGAAAACATTTACTTCCACTCTCATTGGCCAAGTACGCCCCTGAGTTATATCGAGTGACGAGAACACTCACGTACCCGGGAAGTATATCAAAAGATTCTTGCACGTACCCGCCCCTGGGGTATATCGCAAGGTCTTGCCAAATAGGAGGGAGCTGAAGCCTTAACCGCTCATACACCTGCGCTGCATATAAGATCGAGTCGGCTAAAACACTCATCAAACAGCCGTGGGGGATGTACCACCTTACGGCTTCCTTTACACCACCTTTTAAAACTCGAGTCTTTTCTCGGTGATTTTATTTTAGTGGTTCTTTAGGCAAAAATCGAGACGCATCATAGTCTTCCTTCATCTTCGCCACGTTATTTCGTCTACAGCCGTAAAACAACGACAATCTGAAAGGTTGGGCCGGCCGAGATCAAACCAGAAGATTAGTAAGACCAAGCATATCCGCAATGACCGACGGACGTACGAATCAATAAATGGATCAGAGCCTAGCCGAGGCATCAGTAGTTCAGCCAACCTTAGCCGAGATGCATTGTTTACTTATGACCGTCAGCAAGAATCTAGTAAACCTCACGACCGAGCAATAGGGTACCCGGATTCGAATAGAAGAATTGTCAGCCGAACGAGCCGCACCACCGGGGTTTGAACGACTACTACCGAATCGAGATCCGAATCAAGGGCAGTCATCACAAGTACTTCCCCTACTCCAAGGAACCAACCTGCCACAAACGGGTCCCATCACAGCCGGTCCCGTTCAAACCGATCCCAATAATCAGAATCAATGGGCCCAGATTCAGGCCCTATAATCAGCAATAAAAGCCACCCGTCGTTTCGTCGCAACCCCAAGTCCAACAGGGTTTTGGTCCTCAGTACCAACCATGGCCACAAGTTCCCGCAAGGCCTATTCCACCAGCCCCAGTAGCCCCTCCCAATGAGCACCCAGATATCAACCGACTTCGTGCAGTATATGCAGAATCGGTTATAGCTAGGGAACAGCCCGATGAGGTGTCAAGAGAGAGTGAAGAAATGAAGAAACTAAAAGAACTGATGAAGGTCCTGCAGAATGGAGTTTCCCTAATAAAAGGAGCAGACAAGATTACTGATGTGAATGCCTTATCCCTTTACCCAGAAGCAAGATTGCCCCAGGGATTTAAACTCCCTTCTATCACCAAGTTTACTGGAACCACACCCCCGAAAACTCACCTCCAATCCTACATCAGATCCATGCAAGTATTCGGTTGTGGAGTACTCGAGTTGGCTCAGGCCTTTCACATGACTCTCACGGGGGCCGCCCTAAGATGATTTTTTAATCTCGAAAGACACTACACGAAGACTTGGGGAGATATCGTTAAGGAGTTTATGACTAAGTACGAGTCCAACGAGGATTTAGAAATTACCCGCAAACACCTAAAAATGGCCAAGTAAGGCGAGAATGAAAGCTTCAGCGACTTTGTCACACGCTGGAGAGAAATGGCCTCCCAAATGTCTAAACGGCCCAATGAAGAGGAGCAGTTGGAGATCATACAGAAGAATTTCACTCCAGCTGTGTTGAGTTGCATGGAAAAACACGTCTTCCCGCACTTCAGCGCTCTGTTAAGCATGGGGTAACAAGTAGAAGAAGAACTGGCCAAGAAGGCAGAGATCGACACTAAGAAAGCCTCATACAGCGGGAGAAAGACAGCCACTCCAGCCGTAAACCAACTGAGCTCATACCCATATCAACAAAACCCATTCCAACAGCCACAGCAAACACCTCCGATGAGTTGGCCTACCTAAGGAGACTCTTCGGGCACCGAAATCAAAAAGAAAAGGAATTTTTGTGCCCTTCCCACTACTCTGGTCAAAAGTCTGGAATTACTCAAAAAGGTTGGACTAATCACTCCGCTCAACCCACGCCCCCCACTAAACCCTATTCCCAGCACCTAAAGAATGAATAAGAATTGCACATACCATCAAGCCGCGGGCCATGACACAAAACGCTGTTTAGCTCTTCGTCACCGTATCCAGGACCTAATCGAAGCTGGAACCATTCTCTCACTCAGCGGGCCCAATGTTACTAACAACCCCCTTGACCACTGATGAAGAAGGCTTTGATCCCGTGTGACTCATTCGAGACGACCCAGCCTATAAATCATCCGTAGTGCCGCATAAGAAAACTCAAGTGGCCCCATGCCTCAATCTAATAATTGATCAATGGATGGCTAAGATGAACTTCTTACCCGGGCAGGGTTTAGGAAAAGAAAATTAGGAGATCTCACACCCACTTACAATCAAGACTAACCTTGAAAAATATGGGATAGGATGGACCCAGGACAAGAAGAAACAACCATGGAGGCCTCGAGGCCCTCCTAAGGAGACATTCTGCATGACGGAGACCTCCCCCAAGACTTTCAGTTGGTTGGAAGAACCAGATCCGTTGAAAGACTCCGAAGAATCAAATCCCGCATCTCTATGGATACAACAAATTACTCGGTCGACGAGGGTATATCAGCCACCGCCAATAGATATCGAGAAACAGCCTCCCCCTAAGGAAATGGGGGATGACCGAGTACTGGAACAGTTAAAGAAAACTCAGGCACACATCACTATTTGGGGCCTCCTGGTTGCCTCCAAACCTCACAGGACCGCCTTCATCAAACTCCTAGATGAGGTCGTCATATCACCAAACTCCACGCCAGAACAACTGCCAAGCATGATTGGGTCGCTTATAGTTCAAAGAAGTCTATCATTCTCAGATAAAGACTTGTCTCCACTGGGAAAGAAACACAGTTTGGCCCTCCATATTACTGTCCGGACTCGAGAAAAATCCTGCCACAGGTTCTCATCGACAACGGGTCAACCATAAATGTATGCCCTCTGAAGACCGTCAGATGTCTAAGTATTTTAGATACAGAGCTTTCTCCGTCAGCCGTAACGGTTAGAGCCTATGACAACACTAGAAGGGCCGTTCTGGGCTCTATGAAGCTTGATCTCATGGTTGGTCCCGGAAACTATTCGGCCGACTTTCAAATCATAGACATTCCCTCCAGTTTTAACCTCATGTTGGGAAGAGTATGGCTACATGACATAGGAGCACTCCCCTCCTCCTTACACCAGAAAATTAAAATACCGTTCAAAGGAAAAATAATCACTATCCAAGGAGATCCTAAAAGGACCTTGGCAGATCTAGAATTACCCATCTTAGGCATCGGGGCTCTTAGCATATAGCTGGGAGGCTTTTCTTACGAGCCTCAAGTGCAAACCCTCACCACCCAGAGAATAGAGTATCTTCCCCCTGATAATATTCCCGGTCTCAACGCCAAGATCACAAATATGCTGAGAATAATGAAATACTTGCCTGGAGCCAGTCGGGGAATGGGGCAACAAGGATTACTTCAGGCCTTAGAACAAGTAACGAGATATGAAAGAGAAGGATAGGGGTACCAACACACAGATGAATATAACCAAGAGAAAGTGGTTTGAGGACATCGGTATCCGAGTTTTAGTTCACTAAATGGGTTTTTTGTAAAGGAATGAGAGGACTTCCCTTTTTGCGACTTCCAAGAGCCTTGGAGAAACAGCGATGGAGATAATCTTTCAGGATGGAAAATCTTCTATGAATAGCACCTTTACCTTAAGAAAAATGTCATACACACCTTCTCCACCAAATTAACGATCGGGCTAAGAGAAGACAGTGAAGACAAGGATGATGAAGAGGAAGAAATAATCGGAGATCTCTTTGACGTCGTGGCAATAGAGAACGATGAACCAATGGATGATCCTATGCACTTAATTTACACCGATCCAGAGTACCAAGAAAAAGGGAGAAAGAGTAAAATTGTAAGGGTGAGAGATAAGAAGAAGAGTGAGGGTAGGGTTAGGAAGGAGTCACTCCTAGATTTACTTTTTAAACTTGTACCTGTAAGCATTGTTATTAATGAAAAAGATTATATTTTACGGTATCCTGTTAGTTTTGATTCTGTAATTGCTTATATGGAAATAGAAAGACTAAACGAGCACCCTGAGTGGGAAGAACAGCGTATACAGAGTAAGGAGGGAGACACTTTTGTGATTAATCTCGGGATGGAAGAAGAAAATAAAGAAGTTCGTATCGGGGCGAATCTAAACGAGACAAAAAGAGAGGAATTCACACAAACTCTAAATGAGTACGTGGATGTCTTTGCCTGGTCCTATGCCGATATGCCAGGTTTGAATAGCCAAATAGTCATGCACGAGATACACACCAAGCCGGAGTTCAGGCCTGTCAAACAGAAATTGAGAAAACTTACGCCAGAATGGTCCTTGAAAGTAAAAGAAGAAGTGATGAAGCAACTAAGTGTGGGGTTCTTGCGAGTAATTGAGTACCCTTCCTGGTTAGCTAACATTGTGCCTGTTCCAAAGGCAAATAGGAAATTTCGCATGTGTGTAGACTACCGAGATCTCAATAAAGTTTGTCCAAAAGATGACTTCTCATTACCCAACATTAATTTAATAATGGATATCACTGTTAACCATGCCTTGAAATTATTCGTGGACGATTTCGACGGGTATAATCAAATCAAAATGCACCCAGATCTCCAAAAGAAAACAGTATTCATCACACCATGGGGAACATATTGTTACACCGTCATGCCATTCGGGCTGAAGAATACCGGGGCAACGTATCAGAGAGCGGCTACAGCTATCTTCCATGACATGATCCATAAAGAAGTAAAAGTATATGTGGACGATATGATTATCAAGTCGAAAGAGAATGAAGGCTATGTCCCAGCCTTACGGGCCTTTTTTGACCGACTCTGCCAGTATTAGATGAGACTCAATTCGCAGAAGTATGTGTTTGAGGTAACCAAAGGAAAACTCCTAGGCTATGTCGTCAGTAAGAAAAGAATCGAGGTAGACCCTGCCAAGGTTCGAGCTATCCGAGATATGTCCGAGCCATGTACCGAAAAAGAAGTCCGAGAATTTTTGGGTAATTTGCAATACATCAGTAGGTTCATCTCTTAACTCATTCAGACTTGCGAGCCCATCTTCAAACTCCTAAGGAAGTCTTCACCAGGAGAATGGGACGGTCAGTGCCAGGAGGCTTTTAATAAAATCAAAGACTACCTCTCTAACCCCCCCAGTATTAGCCCCACCACAAACCAGACTGCCATTAATCCTATACCTAACAGTCATCGATACAGCTGCAGGAGCCATGCTAGTCCAACATCTGACCGATACGCGAAAGGAGCAGGCTATTTATTACGTTAGCAAGAAACTGTCCCTATTTGAAATAAACTACACACCATTGGAGAAATCATGCACCGCTCTTGTCTGGGTAACGCAGAAATTACGACATTATATGTTGATCTTTTCGATCATCCTGGCATCACGAATTGATCCTTTGAAATACCTCTTCAAGAAATCAGCTCTCTCAAACCGTATGGCAAAATGGTTATTCTTACTCTCCGAGTTCGACATCACATATATGACCCAAAAGCGGTAAAAGGCAAGATCATAGCTGACTATCTAGCTCACAATCCAATATTGGGGGACATGTTGGAAGAAGCCGAGTTCCCAGATGAAGCTATCATGAATGTCGAGATCAATGAAAACTGGAAATTGTACTTTGACGGGGCCGCCAACTGAAATGGGAACGGGATAGGCATCCTGTTAGTCTCCCCAGATCAAACGCACTCTCTGATATCATATCGTCTAGACTTTTTCTGCACCAACAATATAGCCGAGTATGAAGCCTGTATAGTCGAATTAGAGATTGCGCTCCAAAGGGGTATAAAGAGAATACAAGTGTACGGAGATTCGGCATTAGTGGTCCACCAAGTTCTAAAGGAATGAAAGATCAGAGATAAAAAGTTAGTCCCATACCTCGCCTGGCTGGAGGATGTCGCAGGAAGATTTGAGCACTCGGAGTTTTACTATGTCCTTAGGTGACAAAACAGTTTTGCTAACGCACTAGCAACTCTGGCATCCATGATCGATATCCCGGAGGGATGGAATAAATCACTATTAGAGTACAAAGAAGATCAGGACCAGCCCACTGTATGGCCCTTGAGGTAGAGAATGAAGAGAACAGGAACTCGACCATTTTGGTTTTATGACATCTGAAACTTGTTGAAGAACCATCAGTATCCCCAGCAAACATACAAGAGAACACGAGTTACGCTCAGAAGATTAGCATCAAGATTCATACTTTGCGCTGAAAGGCTATATAAGAAAAACTACGACGAGACTCATCTCCAATGTCTCACTGAAGAATAATCTGTCAAAATGATGAAATAGATAAACGGAGGGGATTGCGGATCTCATATGAGCAGTCATACACTGGCCCGCAAAATTATCAGACAAGGTTATTACTAGTCTACCCTGCAAAACAACTGCGTTAACCACGTACGCCGTTGTCACAAATGCCAAATCTATGCCAAGTCTCATAAGCTTCCTCTGAAAGAGTTTTACAACATGACTACCCCCTGGCCTTTCGCAACCTGGGGAATCGACATCATTGGGAAGATTTCCCCCAAAGCCAGCAACTGCCATAAATTCATACTAGTAGCCATCGACTACTTTACCAAGTGGGTGGAGGCTGAGTCTTTTCAGACCCTTGATGCCAGAAAAGTTGCCCGATTCATTAGACGGAATATCATCTGCCAGTATGGGGTCCCACAGGAGATCATCTCGGACAACGGCACCCACATCGAAGGAGAGGCTAACACAGTCATAGAAGAATACAGCATCACTAGGCACAACTCTTAGCCATATAAACCACAAACTAATGGGGCAGTGGAGGCCGCCAATAAGAACCTGGAGAATATCCTAAGCAAGATTACCGACACCTGCCGAGACTGGCCAGAAAAATTACCATATGCATTGTGGGGATACCGCACCACCGAGAGAGTTTCTACCGGGGCAACCCCATTTTTCCTTACATACGGGATGGAAGTAGTCCTCCCTGTTGAGTTAGAAGTCCCCTCCCTCAGAGTAATGCTCGAGAACCAAGTTAATGAGCTAGAATGGGTCCAGGCACATTATAATTAGCTAGCCTACTAGATGAGAAGAGATTGAAAGCGGCGTACCACCACCAAGGGTATCAAAAGAGAATCGCTCGGGCATTTAACCAGAAAGTAAAGACTCGGGGCATTAACGAGAACGACATCGTGTTGAAAAAAATTCAGAACCAGCTAGAGACCCAAGGGAAAAGTTCAGGCAGAAGTGGACGGGGCTGTATATCGTCAAAGAGATTGATACAGGGGTGCCGCCATACTCACTGACTTGGACGGACAATTACTATATTCACCGGTCAACATGGATCTACCAATAGATGTAACAAGTATAGATAAGAACTACATAAACTTGAGCCCCAACTCAACTTTTATTTTTAAAAATCAAACGGCGAACGTAGGCAACCTGAGAAGTAACTTCAGGCCCGGTTTAAACATTATAAAGAAAATTATTTTCCACAAACAGTCCATCGCATATTATTAAGGTGGTTCAGAACACCGGAGATTACAAGGGAGATTATTAAAGTGCAGGAATACAGAAAAGACCTCATCCCTAGGGGTTGGCCAAATAGGGTCCTCAATGGACAAATCAATTCGAGCCTCGTCCATGATCTGGTACGCAAAGACAATGTTATCCTTAGTAGCCCCCGTATCCATGAATCGGAACCACTCTATTTGGAAGGGGTCATCGATTAGCTCCCTTCCAGAGAATTCAGCAAAAGCGGATAATGTTAGCCCAGAGGGGCCAGGTAAAACAAAGCGAGCATAGCTGAACTGTCGAGTCATTCGAGCACGCCACATCCTCTCTACCGATAGGGAGACATGCGGGGTTACAAATTTAGACTCAGAAGAGAAGTTGTTTAGACCAAGGAGAATGTTTTAAGCCACATTAAACTACCAAAGAAGACATCCTGGGAGATAAAAAGAGGTAAACCAAAGTCCTCGGAGCCGAACGTAGTTCTGACCTCCTGTACTAAGCAATATCGCCTTCAGCTTCCACCAAGGAATGTTCCACCGAATAGCGCAAAAATTCTCCAAAAACTACACCGTCCAATTAGAGAAAAACATGGTCAAAGCACCAAAGAGGGGACGATGAAAAAGTGCGTCGGATTGTTAAGCCGAACCCCGTTGAAACCCACCGATCGGAAACGCTCCAACAATCACATATATAGAAAACGCGGACTCCTCCTGAAAAAGGGTGAAGCCCCCTTTTGGAGATCATCTAGGCCATTCAGAGTCTTTGCAAGAATGATAGGCACTATAGACTCCCCATTTTTAGCCTTATAAATCAAACTCAGAATAGTCGGATCAATACGGGAAGAGCCCGTCACCAGTAGCATATCAAAAATAAGACAGATCATGGCTGCCGCAGTATGCCTCACGCTATAAAAGGCTTTTTCTTCATAATGATGAAAAAACCTCACCATTTTGTGGAGGTCAAGAAGCCAGTCAATAATAAAACCGTCACAGGCCGCTTGAGGAATGGCTAACAAAGCAATCAGCATATCTCGAGGACTGAGTTCCTTTATGGGAACAGCCATCGAGAGACGGGTATCAGAACGCAACAGCCAGAAAAACTCCTCATAAGTCGAACAAAGCTCATCTAGCCCAAAACAGAAAAGATGATCCGTAGAACTCCAAAAATACGAAGCGCCTAACAAAAAAAAATCTATAGGACGATGACGCCATGCCGCTAAAGGACTGAATGCGTTGAAATTCAAACTATTCTCAGAAAATACCAAAGCATCTCGGGCTTCGACATAAAAAAATAGAATTTGTACGGTAAGAAGACATTTGGGAAGGGTGTCGGGATGAAAGAAGGAAGATGGGTGTATTTTATTGCGAAAAAAGGGTTCCTGTACCTGTTTGTCGCGCGACAAACCCATATCCAGGGGAGAATATCGCGCGACAAACCCATTTGGTGTCCCCTGTTTTTGACCTTTCTTTACACGTAAAAGTCATTTTTGCCAAAAGAACCATTGTTGTATGCATTATGCTCACTCTGTTCTTTTACAGGGGCCCTAAGTACCACTGCATCATACGGTATGACTCCTAAAAACATACTGATATATATACATTATTAAAAGTTTTGTCACGAAGCACAGATAGAGAATAAATATATACCATCATCACAAATAAATATTTTCATAAAATCCAATAAAAACAGCTTTCAAAACTTAAAAACTACTAACAAATCTTTGTCTATTGTCTAAAATAAAACTACATATTTGTTTGAAACTAACAGTATAATGTAGTAAAGATAAAACTAATCTACTCGAGCGCGCTTCGACACGCTCCCACTATCGCCTGAACCCTCCTCGGGGGTAAGATCAACCACTGAGACGTCCGAACGAGGAGGCACTATTGCCTGAGAGGGCCCCGTCGACTGAACCGGAGTCGTGGGACGAATCACTGAAGACCGTGAGAGTCTGGAGGTCCATTTATTGCTCATTCGAGACTCCGTCCAAGCACGAGAGGAAGACAGGGGGTCATCCACCCGTAGAGACACGTCGATCGCTCTCTGGTAGTCACGCATATACGCCGTAGGGTCCCGATCGACAAATTGGAGGAGGTTATAATTGTAGAGATACTAGGCATGGAGAGCTCTCAAGTCCGCTGCACGAACGCTCACCCGCTGTCAAAAAAGACATAAGAGAGAGAATTAGCACATTTTTAAGATAAACAGATATGAAAGAACTTCAGGAAACAGAAATAAAGAATATACCTTATCACCCCAATGACCACCCAAATAATCAAAAGTATCCTCGGGCAAAGGATACTCGGGCACGGTGTAACGACGAAGACCAGCGCCAACATAAGTGATATCCTGAGGAAGCAGTTTTATGTCGACTAGGGGAGCAGATAGACCCACCGGGATAGCTGCAGAAGTAGACCTACCCTCCTCGCGGATCGGGAACAGAGGAGGCCGAGAGGAAGAGCCACCAAGACTAGGAGATCGGGCTGAAGGGCCCATGGCATTAGATGGAAGAGGGGTCAGTGTGGCATAAGTGCGAACACCCGGAGGATCCGCAATGGTCGTCGCTCTCAGATGCGTGACCCCACTAGATGGAGTGGCCACCGCAGCAGGGAGGGGTCCGTCCAAACTGCTCATAATCAGCCTCGAAGTCCTCAGGCTCTCAGGACCGCTCAAAAAAACTTGTTCCGCCTCAGCCGCCTCAACCGCGTTGAATATAACCCCGGAGATACCGAAAGACCAGTAGGAAACTCGAAACCCTCGGCTCCGCCACGCTGCTCCTCCACAGACGTCGTCTAAGGCAGCTGTTTTGGATTCGCCGCTACCCCATTGCCCTCACCTTTTTTAGGTCTATCACCGCCACCCTTAGCAGCAGCAAGAACACCCCTCTCTCCTTCGGGGTCCTCATCGTCAAAATCAGGAATATTGTCCCTCTGATCAGCGACAGGTGGCAGATGACCAGGGACCGTCCTAGCTAGATGGGTCTGCCCTCGTATGTAGTTAGGATCGCCTCCCAACGCCCGGTACCACTCATAGAAGACCCATCCCTGAGTCCCCTTCCGCTCCCTCATCAAGTAACGGACGGCAAAAGCAGCTTAATCTCCCTTCTCTACAAATGTCTGAAACCCGAGGCCATTCACCAGAGCCTTCACTGTCACCGGGTAGATCTCGCCTATCCACCTCATCAGAACTGGGAAAAATAACGGAACCCGAGGCCACTGGGCCGGTGTGTGCTGGCGGACAACCCTCTCACTCAAATAAAAGTGGAGGCCGTACTCGTCCCTAAGCAGCCGCCTAGTCCTCGAGGCGGTCAAAGTACGGCCATACCCGAAATAGAGACCCAAATCACCCCAGGGGGCCCACTCAATCTGAAAAGAAAAATAATTTCATTTAGTTACTTATATATTTTATGATTATTGTTATTATTATTATTTTATAAATACTTACATGCTCCTCTAACTAATCGTGGACAGCAGCAGCTCCAGTCTCCCGGGTCCGATATATATAAGGAGCTTTATAGTTCCCCGCGATGAATCGGCGGAGAAGGAGAAATTGATCCTTATTCTCCACGAGGAGATTCGCCTGAGCACGACCCAGACGGGTGTAGGCCACAAACCAACTCTGAAAATAGAAATGAGACATAAAGAATATCAGCAACAAGCAGCGAAAAAAATGTAAAGACAAAGAGGAAAGATAAGGGACGAAAATGTATACCTCCCACAATAAAGAGAAGCTCTTGAGGTTCAGGGCTAAATGGCGAAAAACCTGATCCATGGCATCGTATAAAATGGCCAGAATAAAGCCCCCCAGTCGTAATCAAACATGATGCTGAAGTCTCGGAGATAGGGTAACCACCAGAGATGGGCCGTGTCCCCCCTCACGGGCCTCAAACAAATCATGAAGTGTCAGTAAGAGAATGACACGGGCATACTAGTACGCCTCTTGTCGGGTCATCGGCGCTCTTGAAACAACTAGTTGGGCTCTTTCTGTCGCCAAACGCGTGACTAAAACCGCCCGGGGTATCGTATCACTAGAGCTCTGTCGCTCCGAAAACCACCCTAGTGCGCCAAACGATACCCTCTACCGTCAGAGGCAAGGGGACGTCAATTTGGATAGGGACCCTCTGAAGGAATCCCAATTAGAGCAAACAAGTCTAGTGGGGTCATCGTCATCTCTCCCCAACTCTAATGAAAAGTATGAGTGGTGTCCCACCAGTGAGAGGCCAACATTGACACCAATACCGCTGCCCTAGATACCCGCTCTGGTAGGTCGTCAAAAAGAGGACCAAAAGGAGTCGCAAGGAGCAACTCCTGGACAGAGGCCGATGCTTGTCGCCACTTTAAAAAAATAGCGTTGGGAGAACCCCAACCTTGGCTAACCCACTGCAGACAAACAGAGACATACATATGAGTATAGGGCTATAGGAGAAAATTATGTAATTTTTCAAAACTTGAGGGTGTTTTAGTGTAATTATAAGGGTTATAGGGATATGAGGATAAAATTATATAATTTTCTAAACCTGAGGGTATTTTTGTGCGATTATGAGAGTTATTGGGATATGAGGGTAAAATTATATAATTTTCTAAACCTGAGGGTATCTTAGTAAAATTATGAGAGTTATAAGGATATTAGGGTAAAATTATGTAATTTTTTAAACTTGAGGGTATTTTAGTGCGATTATGAGAGTTATAGGGTCATGAGGGTAAAATTATGTAATTTTCTAAAACTTGAGGGTATTTTGGTGTAATTATGAGAGTTATAGGGATATGAGGGTAAAATTATGTAATTTTCTAAACCTGATGGTATCTTAGTATAATTAAGAGAGTTATAGGGATATAAGGGTAAAATTATGTATTTTTAAACTTGAGGGTATTTTGGTGCGATTATGAGAGTTATAGGGTCATAAGGGTAAAATTATGTAATTTTCTAAACTTAAGGGTACTTTAGTGTAATTATGAGAGTTATAGGGTTATAAGGGTAAATTATGTAATTTTCTAAACCTAAGGGTACTTTGGTGTAATTATGAGAGTTATAATGTTATTAGGGTAAATTATGTAATTTTTTAAAAACATAAGGGTCCTTTGTTGTAATTATGAGAGTTATAGGGAATAAAGGTAAAATTATGTAATTTTCTAAACCTGAGGGTATTTTGGTGCGATTATGAGAGTTATAGGGTCATGAGGGTAAAATTATGTAATTTTCTAAAACTTGAGGGTATTTTGGTGTAATTATGAGAGTTATAGGGATATGAGGGTAAAATTATGTAATTTTCTAAACCTGAGGGTATTTTGGTGCAATTATGAGAGTTATAGGGTCATGAGATTAAAATTATGTAAGTATTTTGGTGTAATTATGAGAGTTATAAGGATATGAGGGTAAAATAATGTAATTTTTTAAACCTGAGGGTATCTTAGTATAATTATAAGAGTTATAAGGATATGAGGGTAAAATTATGTAATTTTCTAAACCTGAGGGTATTTTGGTGCGATTATGAGAGTTATAGGGTCATAAGGGTAAAATTATGTAATTTTCTATGCCTAAGGGTACTTTGGTGTAATTATGAGAGTTATATGGTTATAAGGGTAAATTATGTAATTTTCTAAACCTAAGGGTACTTTGGTGTAATTATGAGAGTTATAAGGTTATGAGTTAAAATTATGTAATTTTTTAAAAACCTAAGGGTACTTTGGTGTAATTATGAGAGCTATAGGGATATGAGGGTAAAATTATGTAATTTTCTAAACCTAAGGGTACTTTGGTGTAATTATGAGAGTTATAGGGTTATAAGGGTAAATTATGTAATTTTCTAAACCTAAGGGTACTTTGGTGTAATTATAAGAGTTATAAGGTTATAAGGGTAAAATTATTTAATTTTCTAAAAACCTAAGGGTACTTTGGTGCAATTATGAGAGTTATAGGGATATGAGGGTAAAATTATGTAATTTTCTATATCTAAGCGTACTTTGGTGTAATTATGAGAGTTATAGGATTATAAGGGTAAATTATGTAATTTTCTAAACCTAAGGGTAGTTTGGTGTAATTATGAGAGTTATAGGGTTATAAGGGTAAATTATGTAATTTTCTAAAACCTAAGGGTCCTTTGTTGTAATTATGAGAGTTATAGGGATATGAGGGTAAAATTATGTAATTTTCTAAACCTGAGGGTATTTTGGTGCGATTATGAGAGTTATAGGGTCATGTGGGTAAAATTATGTATTTTTCCAAAACTTGAGGGTATTTTGGTGTAATCAGTGTTCTAAAAATCAGGATTTTTTGCCGATAAATCGGCCAAAAATCGAAAATCGGGACTTACCCGATTCGATTTCCACGAATCGGTTGGGGAAATCGGCTAGGTCAAAAATCGGACCAAAATCGGCTAAAAATCGAGAAACGAAGAAGAAGAAGAAGTCGGGAAACAGAGAAGAAGAAGAAGAAGAAGAAGAAGAAGAAGAAGAAGAAGAAGAAGAAGAAGAAAAAGAAGAAGAAAAAGAAAAAAAGAAGAAAAAAAGAAGAAAAAGAAAAAGAAAAAAAGAAGAGAAAAAGAAGAGAAGAAGAAGAACGGGAAACAGAGAAGAAGAAGCAGAAGAAAAAGAAGAGAAGAAGAAGAAGAAGGGGAAACAGAGAAGGAGAAGTCGAAAAGAAGCAGCAGCTACGGCGGGCAATGAGCTGAAGGAAAAGAAGCAAGGAGCTGTTGTGGGAGACAGCTTGCTTTTAAGTTTATTTTTCTTTTATTTTTGTATTCAAGCCCAGAATTTTAAGTTATTTCATTTTGATCCATTTTAAGTTTTAAATTTTACAAAAACACTCCTTAAAATTTGGATATGCATATTTTGTTACTTGAATGTTAAAAAATTAATGTTAATTTGAAATATATATTATATTTTATTAATATTATGCTATTTTGAAAACTATTTATAAGTATGAAAATGTTATTATATTTATTTAATTCCCGATTTTTTAAATTATGGGTTTGCCGATAAATCCCCGATTTTTTCCGATTTCTCCAAAAATCCTGAATCCCCACCTCGCCGATCTAGGTCCGATTTACGATTTTTAGAACATTGGGTGTAATTATGAAAGTTATAGGGATATGAGGGTAAAATTATGTAATTTTCTAAACCTGAGGGTATCTTAGTATAATTATGAGAGTTATAGGGATATGAGGGTAAAATTATGTTATTTTCTAAACGTGAGGGTATTTTCGTGTAATTATGAGAGTTATAGGGTTATTAGGGTAAATTATGTAATTTTCTAAACCTATGGGTACTTTGGTGTAATTATGAGAGTTATAGGGATATGAGGGTAAAATTATGTAATTTTCTAAACCTGAGGGTATTTTTGTGTAGTTATGAGAGTTAAAGGGTTATAAGGGTAAATTATGTAATTTTTTAAAAACCTGAGGGTATTTTGGTGTAATTATAAGAGTTATAGGGTTATGGGGGTAAATTATGTAATTTTCTAAAACCTGAGGGTATTTTGGTGTAAAATTATGTACTTCGCTAAACCTGAGGGTATTTTGTATAAACTATTGGGGGTAAATTCTGTAAAAACCTAAAGGATATCACAAATAAAGTATGTGTTCACTAAATCGGACGTTATTTCTAAGCGGACATGCATTCTAACATAAAAATTGTTTAAATACATGTAGGAAACGACATAAATAATAGAACAAACATATACAAATTCACAAAAGAAAGGATTTTCAAGAAAACATACCAGAGACCGTCGACGAATCTCATGCGAGACAGGCTCCATCAAGAACCAATGGGCGTTCGGGAGTGGAACAACCCGAGTAACGTCCCGGTAGATCACAGCACGACCGCGGTCCACCCCGTCCTCGCCATACCAGTCGAGGTCCGTCCAATCATCGTGATGAGGGCTGCAGCGAAGAATTCCCTGAGCGTCCGTATTATATTTTCTTTATTATTATTATCATTATTATTCTCGTCGGGAAGGTATAGAAAATCTTTTCTAGTATTTAAGATTTAGATATCTGTGTACTTGTTTTACTTCTGTTGTTCTGTCCGCGTTTTATTTGAATAAACTTATTGTCAAGTTATAAATAGTCTACTGTTTTCAAAACAAAAGACCCTGATAAAACCATTTACAAAATCAGAAGAGTAAGTACATTATCATCCGGATAAAATTCTGTTTTCAAAACCCGAACTGATAGAACTTATCTAGGAATTAAAATCCGGTATATCCTGTCTCTTTCATAAACTGCGACATGTCTGATAGAACTCCCATCACAAGTTCTAATTTCATATTAAATTAGTCCATATTCCTTAAATTCAATACATACGAATAGCATAAGTAACGCATATGCATGTAGTCTAGTATGTATATTTACGCATTTCTTGATTTATATTAAATTCCATATTCTTATTTTAATGCTGGTTATAATTATGCTAAAATTACTAATTTTATTCAGCAGAAAGTCACATATTCGGTTGAGCCGCTGAGCTAATTTTATTATAATTTTTTAAAATTCTACAGTTTTAGCGTTCGTAACACCAAAGCTGGGTTTTGAATGAATTAAGTTAAATAATTTCTTCATTAGTTATCTTTTAAGAAAAAATAAAAAAAGTCTCTATTTATCATATTGGTTTTTTAACCACGTGAAAAGTAAATTTTTTATCACTAAAGAAATGAAAAAATCTAAAGTTTAATGATTTTTACTACAAAAACAAATAAAACACCCTATTTTATTTTTAATGAGACTCGAATATAAAATTTAATATTAAACTGATTCACTCGCTCAATTATATGAAAAATATTTAAATATTGACTCTTAACTCAAAATTTGATAAATTTTTTTATTTATATTAAACTCACTCAGCCCATCAAAAAATTCTAGTTTCGCCCATACCTCGAATATCTTACAATAGATAAAGTTCGTTGAGTCGGATATATTTTTAGGCGAGAGTCGGATATATTTTGAGGCGGGAGTCGGATTTAAATTTTTTTTTTATTTAAAATGGAAAAATGAAAATTGAAAAAGTGAAGTGGGAAATGGGCCGATAAGTTTAGGGTAGATTGTCATTGGGTCGAAGCCTGCCACTGAAACATGAAGTAAGTACAATGAGAAAGTCTCCGACTAACAACAAGAACAACAACAACCAGGTTCCTAGTAAAAGTACAGTAACAATAATAATAAGGTGGGTACTATTGTCGCATATTAAAATACTTACTAACATTTTGTCATATTTACTCGACTTTTAAGGATGAAATATATGTGTATATATTCGGCTTTTAGGAACTGAACTATTTTTTTACTGAACTATTTTTTGGTAAAAAAAGTTACACTGGCTCGGTCTTTAAGGACCAAGTATGTGTACATATATTCAATCTTTAAGGGTCAAGCAATGTGTACATATTCGGTTATTCAGAGCCGAAATCAATTTAAAAGGTTAGGCAGTGTTTTAGTGTGTGTAAATAGTAATCCTTAATAATAATAGCAATTATATGTTTTTAGGTTTAAATAGATCTTCTTATTTTCGGCCACTCATCTACCCATATGCTCTCTCTCTCTCTCTCGATCTGAGCTTTCTCTCTCCCCTCTCTCTCTCTCGAGATCTTTCCATCACTCCCAAGGATGTTGAAGATTGGCTTCAAAAAGGTATATATTTAAGAATTATTACTTATGTTTTCATTTGTGTATTGATGATATGGGGTTGTGGATGCATTATTTTCTTGATTCATGTTTTCCTTTTCCTAGGATCTCACTGTTAAAAAGGTATTCTCTTTAAGATGTTTGATCTATAATTTTTTTTTTTAAAGACTTGGGATTAATTTTTTTACAGTTTTTACTAATTTCTTGATTTTTTTTAATAAAGAAATTTATATTTTTATCCTCCTATTAACGGATTCTTTTCCCAAGGTTTCGACTTTGGAATTTGAAATTAGAAATTTTGAGTTGGAGGCCTTTCCAATTCTTCCTATTTAGATCTGGGATTAATTTTGTGCTCTTTTTACTATTTTTTTTAATATATATATATATATATATTTTAATCCTCGTATTTACGATTTTTTTTTGTTATTCTAAACAAACATTTATATTGGGTTTCTGAACCCAATTCCGAGTTTTTGAATTGGAAATTCTGGATTTGGAGCAAATATTAGGCCTGCTCAATTCTTCCTATTCCAAAGCTCAGAATTGAGTTCCCAAATAGGATCGATTTACGATTTCTTTTTAGGTCCATTTTTTCCTTTCTTTTTTTTTAAAGAAAAATATTGTTGTTTTGAATCCTCGTATTCGCGAATCTTTTTCCAAACAATTGTGATGGGTTTCAGAACCATATTCCGAGCTTTGGAATTGGAGCAAAGCTCAGAACTGGGTTCCCAAACGCATGCTTAGTGTGATTGAAAAATTTAGAATTCCAAGATTTCGAGCTTTGGAATTTGAATTCGAATTGGATATTTTGAGTTGGAGCTAATTTCAGGCCTTTAAAATTCTTCATATTTAGATCTGGGATTAAATTTGTGCTCTTTTTACTAATTTCTTGATTCAATTTTTTTTATTTTGTTAAAAAGAATCTGTTTTTTTTTAATCCTCGTATTCACGAACTTTTTTCCTTTTTTTTTTCTTGAAGAAAAAGATTTTTGTTTTGAATCCTCATATTCACCAATCTTTTTCTCAAACAGTAAGGCACTCTGTTTAAAATGATTGATTTCATGATTTTTCTTAAATCCGGGTTTAAACATGTGCTCTTTTTACTAAGATCTATTTTTTTAATCCTTGTATTTACAGATTTATTTTCAAACATCTATGGGCTGTTTGCGAATCCAATTCCGAGATTTGGTATTGGAGAAAAAATTAGGTCTACACCATTCTTCCTATTCCGAAGCTCAGAAATGGCTTCCCAAACAAACACACCCTTAGCATTATTGAAGATTTTGAATCTCATTATGTTTTGGTTGGAGAATTGTTTTTGAATGACAAAAAATGATAAGAAATACAACATTTGGAGAGATGTGATGGAAGGTTCTTTAGAAGGGCAAAATTAGATTTTTAGCGCCTCTGTTAGGGCTTACCACCTTAGTTTGAGTTTTTGTTCATTCTTGGAATTCAAATGGTAATTTCACATGGAATGTATGCCCCTCTTGATCTTATAACTTAACCTCTTCACATGTACTATAAGACTCTTACTGTCAATTTACCAATTTAGGCATCCAGTAATGAATAAAACTTAACCAAACAAGCACTTAATGTTGTAGTTTTATATATATATGTGCTTCTTATTATTTATATTGGTTCACAGTTGATATATAACACTAGAAACATTTTTGTTTGGACAGAAACAAAACCAAGGGAAACAAGACAAACAAAGAGAAGGACAAAAGCAAAAGCAGCGTAGAAATAGAGCAACAGAGTGACAGACAGAATGCTCCACAAAAGAAAAAACCAAATCACCCAATTCCCAAAGGAGCAAAATTCTCTCGAGATACAGCAGCCAGAGCTGGAGAGAGGTGTGCCTTCCACACTGCAGAAAGGGCAGCTGATTTTTGTGCAGCAACCAACCAATGAGCTACACGGTCACTTTTGCAACCAACAAAACCGAAAACAACGCCTCAGAGGTCTCCTGCTTTACTTCTAATATCTTCAACCAACAAGGAATCTAACCAGTGCTGAGATATCTCAAGATCCAAAATCTTGAAAATGGGCCTTTGACAATCAGACTCAATAACACAGTATCTTGCCCCATCATTAGAACCCAAACCACTGCCAAACCTAGTGATCTAGCTTGAGCAAATTGAGGAGTTGAGCAAGGGAAAGAGACTGCATTTCCATCCATTAAAGAACGCTGCGAGTCTCTAAAAATGAAAAGATGACCCAAAAAAAGCTCAGACAAAAACACTATTGCAGTTAATTATGAAACAGCCCGAACAAGGAACCTCCCAAGAATAGGGGCTTGGATCAAATACTATAATGTCTTTAGAAGACTTTTGACACGGTGGAGGAGTTGGCAAAGAACTCAGCGGAAGCGGTATTTACTGAGTAAGTTTTTTTTCTTGTAACAGAGGCCAAATAAAATTTACTGAGATCATTAGTTATTTTGTTGACTGTTTTGTCCCCCAAAAATTAGAAGGGAAGCAACATCTATAAGTTTTTTCATTTCCATTTTTTTTCTAACCTACTCGGCTAGTGGAAAGTAGTTGTGTGATATGTTGGACGCTTGATTGTTAATCCAATCGAAATGCTTGTATCCGCCAATTTTTAGAACTCTGCTACCTTCTAATTTAGGGTTATATATTGATCTCAACTATTAAAAAGGATGTCTTTAGTCCCAAACTAGTATTTCATATATACATTTGTCTAAATTTTTAAAAAGTCCTTGATAAGAGCCCTCCAACTTCAAATTATTTGTACCGTGTTTTGGTAATTTAATGAATACTCCTTTTCAAATAAAGATTTCCACGGACTTTCCTACTTTCAATTAAAAGACCATCTTTATCTTAATGTAAAATTTGCTACAATCTTCGTAAAAGAAAGTGGGACTCAGAGCTGTCTTGAAAAAGAAAGTGGAATTCTTGGTTTCAGACATTGGAGTAATGTCTGTTTTCTATATATACACAAAACGTCACTATCTATTTTTTTTTAATGTATGTACATTGTCATTTGTCTTGACAGGTTGCAATTAGCGAGTAGTGTTTTTGTTGATGATCTTGTGCGAGTAAGACGCAGCAAATTATGAATTATTGATCATCCATTGGTATGAACTCCCCTTCGCTCCCCTTCGCTCCGCTCCCCTTCGCTCCGCTTCGCTTCTTTCTTTTTACTGTTTATTTTTGGTTGTTTCATTAATTACCTATGAATTGTGTGTTCTGGTTAATTTTTATTGCCTCTGGATAGAATACTATATGAGTTTAATATTTGAACAGGGGGAACAAGGCAGCAAGTCGTCTTCTTGACCTTAGCCCCAGCTAAATTAACCTCTCTCTCTCTCTCTCTCTCTCTCTAACTACAAGAGTGCTTTAATTTGTGAATAACCCTTCTCTTCTTTAGTACCCTTTTTGTAATTTTTCTCTCCTCTGCTTCTTCATCTCTCTGGCGAGTGCTCCACTTAAGACTCAAATTGATTTTTATTTTTTTTAATAAGAAACAAGCTTATATTGATAGAAAAATCAAATACGAGCAAAGGAGAACTGGAAGTGGATGAGGAATCCACTACCCAGCAAACCAAGACAAAAAAGATACAAAGAAAAGCGTCCTTAGGCACTAAAGAAAGCTGCCTCAAAACAAAAGCCAAAAACTAACTGACTATCCCAACTAAAGTAAGCAAATAGCATCACCAGATTAAGAATTCGGATAATAAACTCTCAGCCCATTCTAGACCATAGCCCAATCTCTCTAAATCTCAGAAATAGACATGAACCCAAAATTGTTTGAAGTATAAGCCCACAAGGAAGCCAGTGCTTTGATTCTGACCTAAATTTTCTCGTTATCTTCCTCCTTTTTTTTTTTGATAAGAAAAGACTTATATTGAGAAAAAATAATCAATACAAGCAAAGAGGGACTGATGGTTTACAAGAAGTCGACCAAAAGTCCCAAAGGAAAAGAAAGCACAAAAAAAAATCAGCAATCACAAAACATGGAGATAAAGAAATAAGCAGAAAAACCAATAACAAAAAGACTCCCCACAAAAACCCCGGGCCCAAGTTACGGACAAATCTTTCAAACCACAGCTGCGGACCAATCCCTCCTTAGATCATCAAGAGATAACGAACTGAACAAATTGGACGTATAGGCCCAAAGAGATGCGTATGATTTAACCCTCTCCCAGACTTCATCGACGATTTCTGATTTGCCTTCGAATATTCTTCTATTTCTTTCCCCCCAAACACACCATAAAATAGCCATAGAGCATGACCTCCATAAAATTTTATTCTTCTTCTTGTTGCCTCTAAAGCTCCATCCAATTAATAAAAGATCAAACCACGACTTAGGAAACACGGAGATAATACCCAACTCTCTATGAAGATTATTCCAAATAGAATGAACAAAAGGGCAGTGAACAAGTAAATGATCAATCGACTCGCCATTGCATTTGCTCATTACACACCATGATGGAGATAAAACCATATAGGGCTTTTTAATTTGGAGTATATCATTTGTATTGACTTTTCTCCACGTAGCCAACCAAGCTAGGACTTTCACCTTAGGGGGGATACCCACCTTCCAAATCGAATTATAAATTGCAAAGGAGCTGTCATTAGAAGAGGAAGTTAAATTGCAAAGGAGCTATCATTCGTATTGACGTTATCTTCCTCCTTGTTCTCAGAAATTCTATTATTCCTTTCCTTTCAAATACACCAAAGTAGGGCCTTCCAAAACTTTTTGAAGTATAAAACTCAAATTGATTTTTTAAATTCTTCATCTCTCTTGCAGGAGCTCCACTTAACACTAAAATTGCTTCTCGTAAATTCTTTGACTCTTTCATCTCATTGCTTCAGAATTTACAAATTAAAGTAAAATTTTTGAAATCACATCAATATTCTCAGTCTGCCCTTGTTTTTACACGCCTCAGGATTTTGATTCACCTTCTTCTATAGTAGTAAGAAATTGAGGAGGATCCGATCATCAAATTTGAGGGCATCTAAGCAGTTCCCCGATTAGTCATCAATGTTGTAACTTTAGAGTTTTGGATCAAGGGCTAAGCAAAAATTAGGGGAATAGGTAAACAAGGGGTATTTTGGGCCATATGACCAAAAGATAAGGTCAACAAGCGGTTTTGAATGGCCTATGGACGAAATAATCCAAAACGGGTGCCAAATGTATACTATATGGCAAAGAGTAATATCTTAAGCATCTAAATAAAACAACAAAAATAAAACAACAAAGGGAAATAGGCAATAACAACTGATGAAAAAGAAGGAATCATCTTGTGTTCTCACCAAACATCAACAAACAAGTAAACAACCAACAAATGTCTCAGCAGAATTCAAGGAAACAAACAACCAACAACTATGTCTCAGTAAAAGTAAAGGAAATATCTGATCATCATCAAACTAAAACAATAGTTTGAAAGATGTATCAAATCCAAAGATCCAGCAAAGATTTTTCAAACAGCTAAGACTTTCACTTTCACCTTCCCCTTCCACTTCTGAGCTGTTTCTGAGCTGTTTGGAAAATCTTTGCTGGATCTTTGGATTTGATACATCTTTCAAACTGTTGTTTTAGTTTGATGATGGTCCATAGTTGTCAAAAGCGCGCCTAGGCGCGCGCCTAGGCTCCAGGCGCCTCCAGGCGCAGAAGTGGGGAGTCGCCTACTACTAGGCGCATCCCATTCGAAAAGGCGAGGGCTTTTTGCGCCTAGGCTCCAGGCTCCAGGCGCATCAAGGCGTGGATTTTTGAAGCTAGGCGTTTTTTTTTTCTTTTTAATGTTTTGACTTTATTTTTTTGGATCTAAACGGAGCCATTTCGTTTATTGGGAACTTCCACTGAAACAAGACGTAAAAAACCCTAAATCCCTACTACTCACCTTAGTTTCATGCCGTCTCACACTCTCACTCACACTTCTCTTGCTCGTTCCGTCGTTCACCCCGTCGTTCAGTCGATCGTTTCACGCCGATCTTCTTCTTCTTCTTCCTTCTTCCTTCTCCTGTTCTTCTTTCTTCTGTCGCTGCTATTTTTTTCTTTCTTTCTTCTTTTTCTTTTCCTCGGAAGAATTAATTTATGCAGCTCACGTTGTTTTGCCCTTTTCTACACCCTCACCTCACATATTTCTGCTCTCACTTTATTTCTGCTGCTCACGTGGTATGATATGTCCCTTTTTTATAGATAAGTGATATAGATAATTTGTTATATATATATATATATATATTTTCCAGAATTATTAAATTATAAATAATATATATTTTTTTTTTCCAGAATTATAATTTTTTCATAATTATTAAATTATAAATAATATATATCCATATATATTCCAGAATTATTAAATTATAAATAATATATATATATATATATATATTTTCCAGAATTATATTTTTTTCCAGAATTATTAAATTATAAAATATATATATATATTACAGAATTATTAAATTATAAATGATATAATGTTTCTTATTTAGATTTTAATTTGATGACTTATTTAGCTCTAGATTGTATGACATTAGAGTAGGTGGTGCAAATTATGAGTAGAATAATATATTTTAAGTTTTTGCATAAGGGTGCGCCTTACTTCGAAAAGGCGCGCGCCTGCGCCTTGCGCCTAGGCTCCAGGGACCTTGGCGCCTTGGTGCGCCTTGAGCTTTTGACAACTATGTGATGGTCAAATATTTTCTTTACTTTTGCTGAGACATAGTTGTTGGTTGTTTGTTTCCTTGAATTTTGCTGAGACATTTGTTGGTTGTTTACTTGTTTGTTGATGTTTGGTGAGAACACAAGATGATGCCTTTTTCATCAGTTGTTATTGCCTATTTGCCTTTGTTGTTTTATTTAGATGCTTAAGATATTACTCTTTGCCATATAGTATACATTTGGCACCTGTTTTGGATTATTTCGTCCATAGGCCATTCAAAACCGCTTGTTGACCTATCTTTTGGTCATATGGCCCAAAATACCCCTTGTTTACCCATTCCCCTAATTGTTGCTTAGCCCCTGATCCAAAACTCTAAAGTGTTGCCCATTTCTAGGGATAATTACAACATTGATGACTAATCGGGGAACTGCTTAGATGCCCTCAAATTTGATGATCGGATCGTCCTCAATTTCTTACTACTATAAAAGGAGGTGAATCAAACTAAGAATATCGATGTGATTTCAAAAATTTTACTTTAATTTGTAAATTCTAAAGCAATGAGATGAAAGAGTCAAAGAATTTACGAGAAACAATTTTAGTGTTAAGTGGAGCTCTGCAAGAGAGATGAAGAAGAATTTAAAAAATCAATTTGAGTTTTATACTTCAAACAGTTTTGGAAGGCCCTACTTTGGTGTATTTGGAAGGAAAGGAATAATAGAATTTCTGAGAACAAAGAGGAAGATAATGTCAATACGAATGATAGCTCCTTTGCAATTTAACTTCCTCTTCTAATGACAGCTCCTTTGCAATTTATAATTCGATTTGGAAGGTGGGTATCCCCCTAAGGTGAAAGTCCTAGCTTGGTTGGCTATATACTCCAAATTAAAAAGCCCTATATGGTTTTATCTCCATCATGGTGTGTAATGAGCAAATGCAATGGCGAGTGGATGAGATCCAGCTTCAGGCAGACAAGCACCATTGTCGTAGAACAGCGTAGCATCGCCGGTGGATGAGATCCAGCTGGCGAAGCAGAGAGCGCATGAGATCACTACTCAGTTGTTCAATAATGCCGAACCTAAGCGACCTAGGGTTAAGAATGGCGGTGGATTTGATTCCAATGATAGCAAGGGTTTAAGTTATATTATGTATTTATGTATATGCATGTGTGTATGTATATATATAAGGAGTGTATGTTTTTTATGGAGATTTAGGATTTGAAAAAAACCAAACTTTTTGATTAATATTAGTTATAAAAAAGCTTGGAATCGGTGTTGAAAAAAACCAAAACCGGTTTTCTATTGAACAAACTTAAAATATATTTAATTGAATTGAATTTTTAATTAAAATGACAAAAATGCCCCTGATTTTGTCTAACTTAATAGATAAATTTGATAGATCCGTCAAAGTGATAATCGCTCAATAAATTAACTGCCTAAGTGGAGCGTTTTTTAGTTTAAGGGCCAAAGTGAAATTTGGCCAATAGTGTAGTTTACTCTTCTTTTTTCAAATATAGATTTGGATTCACCTCCAAATCTGATCTATCGACATGCATAGATTCAAAGTTCAAGTGGGATTAATATTTTATCCGATGTGCTAAAACGTGAGATAAAGAAACTGTATCCTATTATGTTTACAACCAAACACAGGATATGATATAACTTTACCCTATCTAGTTTATTACCAAACACGAGATAAGAAAATATTATGATATCCCTTCATATATCTTGCCCGCCAAACAGACCTACGTGTCATATTTTATTTTTTTAAATATAAATAATAGAAACATATTTGGATTTATTCTTAGATCAATATTTGACCTAACAGTAAACAATCTGCAGCTGATTGGTGATGTCCGTGGGAATGAAATTTCTCAAAATTTAATCAACAAGCCATCCACTACAGTGGCATCGCCAAGAGCATCCACCATGGCCATAGTTAAAGCTACCACAGAGCGGCTGGTGGACCACCAAACAACAACCCAGTAACAAGTTGGCACACTACTCGGGGCAATACCAGTCTTCCGGGTCCCACTTTACTAAACCCCCCATCACGGTCATACCCTCAACAATCCAATCACAATCTCTGGTGGATTAAAGCATGAATATCTATAGAGTTTTTACAATCCAAACGGATCCCCAAAAATACTCCATCTGATCTCACAACTCGCACACGCCTAAATAAAGCCAACCTTATCAGTGCCGTCACCTGGAGGAATCCATTCGCCATTGCTGAAAAACCAACCACAATCATAGGACATGCACATGGAAGTGTACCCCCGACAACACTCAAGCTAGGGAAATGAGAATAGAAGAGGACTTAAATAAGAAATTATTGACATTCACTTGGGAGGTTTTGCACAACTCTCGATGATAGTTTCTTTTGGCTATTGTTTTTCAAGCTTATTCAATTAACTTTCAATTGCGATATTAGAGTTTAGAAGAGGCATTGTAACCAAATTCGAAGTTCTTATATAACTGTTTTTCACTTCAAATCTCAAATTTGTAGCGGTAAACCATAGTTCATCGTTTTTTTCTTCCTTTTGATTATTGTTTAAATCTTGTTGAATGCTCATTGTTTTTGTTGATATGAATGCATGAATGAAAGCTACTGATTTAGTCTATATATGGATATGATTAGATGGTTGTTCACGAAAGTTTCTAAGCTATTTCGATTTAAATCTCGATAAATATTCAGTTTTTACGTATTTTCGCATTATATCTTAAATTATTGTTGAATGTTTTTATCGTTTATGTGTGAGTTTCATGAGCATGAATACCTACCGATTTTTCAAAAATCATAGGGTTTATGCTCTATTTGATTTGATTCATTTGCGTTTTGTTTTTGGTTATCACTAAAACCCTTAATTTATTATTCTTCATTGTAAATCGTAATTTTTCGAATACGAATCATGGAATTTGATTAGTCATTGATAAATTGTGGCTATTAATTTCCATGTTTTTCAATAAGTCTTGCATGTTTAATTCATCCATGTTGAGCTAAATCCATTGTGAAATAATGTGAAATTTCTGCTTTGAATGCGAACCAATTGCGTGTTTGTCTTGTGTTTCTCATTGGTTAAAGACCACTTACTGATTTTGGGTGATATATTATCCTTTGATGCTCCCAAATATATTTTTATAAGTTTCACACAAAATCTCATTAGATTAAGAACTGAAAACTGTCAATTTTAAGAATTTTCCACTAAAACTCTGGTTAGGCTAATTTGAGAGTGATTTATAGTCTCTAATTGGTTTGGTTAAATATCTAATTGAATTAGTTGGTATCAGCACTATTTTAGAACGAAAATTCTCAAGTGCCGAAAGTGTCGGCTTTGGTTTTTGGCACTTGTTCTAAGTTGATTTTGCTTTGAATCAAGTTCAAACCTATCCAAAACTTAAAACTTGTGCCGGACTATTGATTTTTACTAAAGTTCGTAAAACTTGTTTTGTTTTTGTCACTTATTAGCAATACTAGGCTTAAAATTACTTTTTTAAAAATCAAAAGTCTCACTGTCATGCATGGATCACCATACACTTTAGTTAAAAAGAAAAATATGGCAAAAATGAATGATGGTCTACTAATTAATTTTGAGTGCTTTTTCTTTACAATTGAGAGTTTGAGTATGTTCGTAAATTTTTTGTGAAAAAAGAAAATTACATTGGTAAAAATAGATATTTTAAAAGTTTGACATAATTTCAAACGGTTGAAATAAGGTTCGCATTTATAATATAAAATGGATAAATGTTACAATAATATATATGTTTTATTGATAATTGTGTTGAAATTCACTTTTTGTGATAAAATATAAATTTAACATGTTGGCTTTAAATAAGACAAAAGTCAAGTATGACCCTAGGAAGTAGTTGGTAAAAAAAAATGAGTAATATTACATATACCAACTTAAATGATCAAATTAATAGATAAAGTGATGTGTTTTCTTAAACAAAGTCTAAGCGGTGCATTAAAAAAGGCATTGATCAATGTTTTAAGGAGAGACCACACTAACCAACAGGGTGTCCCTCCATGGGGGCAAGGGGGGTCAATCGTCCTTCATTGGATTCCAATTTTTTTTATTACATGTGAGGTAATTTTTGAAAAAAAAAATATATATATAGAGACTTGTGTGCATAAATTTATACTTTAGGGTACCTAAGTATAAGGGACAAAACTTAATTTAGGAGTCATTAGAAAATTTCCACTTTTAAATATCAAACCCACCTACACCCACACCCATTCCTAGACCTTACACTTGTCCATCTTTCATATTTTTTCTCCATTCTTGGTTGCTTTCTCCCAAAGGACTCATTCTTAATGTAGGTCGGAAAATACCCTACAAGGGGGCGGGGGAAGAATAGGGTTTTTAAAAGTAAATCGAATTAAAAAAAAAAACATTTCCAATATAATTAATGTCTATATCAAACAACCAAGCAAAACACCAAGGTAATTCCAAGCACAAAGAAGATATAGCAATTTCAAATAAAGCAAAAGATAGAAAGATAAAACCGATAGGAGTTGAAGATTTTTTGTTCACACGGTTCAGCTTGTTAACCCTTACTTTCGCGCTCGGATAGTTTCCCGATAATTTCCACTAACACCAATCTTCTTCCGGGTGAAGATCAAACCTTTACAAGTGTTTACACTCTACAAATGTTGCTATCTCACAACACTCAACACAAGAACAACTTCTTGCTTAAGAGATAAGCCTCTCTTGAATTTTGAAGAATAAGTTTTTGGTGACACACACCAAAGTACAATAACACTCAAGTGTATGAAGATTACAAATTAAGCTCACACTAGAGGTTATTAAGTTTGATAAAGAATGATAGCTCAAGAATTGATGATTTGATCAAGTGAAGATTTTGATATTTTCAAGTGAAACTCTCAAATATGATTTTTGGCAATAGATGATGTTCAAAACTAGTAAGAGTGCCCAAAAAGTGTTTTGGAAGTCCTATATATAGTTTGGGAAACAATATGGCCATTTGGGGTGGTTGAAGGTGGTTGGAGCACAAAACTAGTCTTGCAAGAAATCTCCAACGGCTATATTTTCTCAAGAAAGTCGACTCCCCTAGTCCTCATGTAGTCTCCCCCAACAGTAATGTAGTTGACTACATTGCTCTGGTTTGTGGAGGTTTTGTGCAATTTTCCAACTTTTGTATTTTAACTCCAAAATTGATTCCAATGCTTGGGGAATGTTCTAAATAGGTTTCTAAGACTTCTAATATAGTTTTTGTATCAAAAATCATTTATATGAATTTTTAGTGAATTTTTCAAGATGACTAATTTTCGGTAAAAGGCTTTTTCAAAGTGAAAACTAGTCCAATCAATCTTAACATGGTTAAATCATTTTAAGAGCTACATAATTGATCAATGATTACTTTTACATAAAATCTAAGCACTCACTCAATTTTGTAAATAATTCGAGTCTTCGAAATGCTTGATTTTCTTGTACGTTTCATCACTTGTTTGTTGATCTTTATCCTCTCTTGGTTGTGGTTATTTGTATTGTACATAGAGGTCATTTGATTGCATTTCTTGTGAGTTGAAGCAAGTGTTGAGCTTGAATGAGAATTGTCGATTTCGGTTCGAAGTCAAACTTGGTCGATAGAGATATTGTTAAGAGCTAACATCATTTGAACACATAAGTTAAATAACACTTTGTTAACTTATTGTTATTATCAAAATAAGATTAATTGACTTTAAGGTCAACAATCTCCCCATTTTTGATGATGACAATAAAGTTAATGTGTGTTTAAAAAAAAATCAATCATAAGCATATGAAGAATATGCTCCCCCTAAATAATTGCATAGATAAAAAAAAACTATACAACCAATCATTGAAATGAAAGATACTTGCATAGATAAGTTAATCATTAGATAAGTTCAAACATCTTAAACTGAAAGCATAAGTTAGAAAAGTACTTAAACTAGTAAACCGAAAAGAGTTCTTGAACAAGCATAAATTAAAGTAGATACTAAAATAAACGAGTGTGTACCATTATCGCTCATGACATACACACACATTCTTCTCCCCCTTTCTCTTCATCAAAAAGGAGAGAATCACTCTTGTGGAGGTGGTGGTTGATCACATGGCATCCAACCCGGAAAAACGTAGTCCGGATGATAATGTTGAAAAGCCGTATCAATTTGATTGAAGCCTTGGTGCATCTTTTGACGGGTATTGGTCAAATTGATATTGAGATTATTGATAACATCCATGATTTGGTTGTGGCGGTTCATTGCTCTTAGTTGGCGAAAATGAGGGTATTGTTGTGGAACTTGCTCTTCTTCTAGCTCTTCTTCCTCGTCATCATCGGATAGCTCAACATCATTGAGATCGTTAGGAATCCACCGTTCATTTTCCAAATGGTAATGCATGAGATGAAACAATCTTTCTGAATATATATCATGCTCGGATAGCTCATACACATCCGTTTCATCGTCCAATGAACATCAAAGTACTTGAAGAGATGGGTTAACACCATACTAAAACTGAGGCCTCTATTTGCAAGACTCATGGTATCGTAAAATTTATCAAACATGAGGCTTGCATAGTCAAGCTTATGAAAGCTAGTGATTGCCCATGTGAGGAAAATATCAAGGTTAGTCACATTAAAGTGACTTTATGTTCTAGGCAATATGCAATAAGTTATGATATGATGAAGGAGGCGTGCATGAAGGTTTAGCATAGCCACAGAGATTCTATCATCCCAATTGGCTCCAACATTTCTAAAATGACGTTTCAAAAGTGGAGAAATAGAATTTCGCCGGGTGTACCAAAAAATCCCTTCAAAATTAGTTGTAACGATTGTACTGCCGTGCCGGTTGAATTCAAAAATGCGAGCAAGATCATCTTTTGAAAAAGTAATTAAGTTCCCCTTAATGAAAGTTCTAAGAAGCGATCTATCCACTTCGCCTTGGGGAGAGATTGGGTGATGTAAATTTGCATAAAATATCCTAACCATTATAGGATAAAATATTCTCTTTGATGCATAGAAAGTTTAGAATCCCTTACCTACGAAAAACTTGCGTAATTCTTAACCCATTTTCAGAAAATAACACGCGATCGAAGAGTTTACCTTCAATGATAGCTCAATTTGTGAAGTTGTTATGAAAGCGAGCTTCTAGTTCTTGGGTGAGGAAGAGAGGAGGCATATCATTTTGACCCGGTTGAGATGCATTTTTCGATTCTCGAACCCGTCTCATTGTATTTCTTCTTGAGCTAGAGGCCATAGTAGAATTTGAAATGGTGGGTGTGGGTTTTGAAAATTTTAAAGAAAATTTGAATTTTTGAAATTTTGGTAGTGGGGATATACAATTTGGTTGAGGAGATGAGGTTTAAATAGGAATTTATGTTGATTTTGAAAGAAAATTTGAAGAAATTTGAAGTGAAAATAGAGAGATTTGAAAGTGAGTTGGGGGTTTGGTGTAGAGAGAGAAAGTGATGATTTGGGTTGATTTTGAATGGATTTGGAAAGATTTGAAGTGAATAAAAGATGGATAGATGATTTAAAGTAATTATGTAACAAGATTTTGAATCAAATTTGAGTTTTCAAGGTTTGAGAGTGTAGCCATGGAGGAATTTCGTGGATTATAGAGTGAGGGGAATGAAGAAGGTGAGAGAAAATAAGATATAATAATCTTGGTCTGCTGAGTCAAATAAGTGAGAAGCAGGTGAGTCAACTGAGTAGGGAAGTCGACTAGATGGAGAGTGAGTGAGTTGACTCACTAGCTTAATTTCTTGCCAGATTTTTCAGAAATTGCACCAAAATTCTTGTTTGCTAATTAATCATCAAATAACATTATAGAGTTGAAAAAATACTTTTTAATCTTCACAATAACATGTAAAATTAAGACAAGCAATATTATTAATAAAAATTGTGAAAAATTTAGCACAATTAACATAAATGATGTGTGCTAAAGAATAAGCACTAATGATCCTATTTATGAACATTTTGGATTAGACTAGATATCACAAGCTCTAGTCATACTGAGTTCATGACGAATAGTACAAAAACGATCATCCGAGAGTTGTTTAGTGAATATATTCGCAAATTCTGATTCAGTGACAACGAATTCAATATCAACATCACCTTTTTGCACATGATCACAAATAAAATGATATTTTTTCTCAATGTGCTTAGTACGTGAGTGTTGTATGGGGTTCTTGGTCAAGTTAATAGCACTTGTGTTGTCACATTTTATGGGAATGTGGCTAAGACTAATTCCAAAATCCTCTAGTTGTTGTTTAATGTACAAGGTTTGTGCACAACAACTTTCGATCGCCATATATTCCACTTTGGCCGTTGAAAGGGCCACCAAATTTTGTTTCTTGCTTGATCAAGATACTAGTGCGTGTCCTAGAAAATGACAAGTGCCACTAGTGCTTTCCTATCGATTTTGCAATTGGCAAAATTCGCACGGAATAACTAATTAAGTCAAAAGAGTTCTCTCTTGGGTACCATAAACCCGATGAGCTAGTACCGGAAAGATAACGGAATATCCGTTTTACGGCAAGTAAATGTGATTCTTTAGGATTCGCTTGGAATCGTGCATAAAGACATACACTAAACATAATATCCGGCCTAGAGGCCGTCAAATACAATAGACTTCCGATCATACCTCGATATTTCTTGATGTCCACACTTTTACCAATCTCATCTTTGTCGAGCTTCAATGTTGAACTCATAGGCGTAGTCATTGATTTTGCGCCTTTTATGTCGAACTTCTTCAAGAGTTCTTTCACGTACTTCTCTTGATTGATGAAAATTCCTTCTTGGCATTGTTTCACTTGTAATCCAAGGAAGTAATTCATTTCTCTCAACATGCTCATTTCGAATTCCTTTTACATATATGTGAAAAAATCCTTATAAAGATTCTCGTTAGTAGAACCGAAAATTATATCATCAACATAGATTTGCACAAGTAGCATGTCATTATCATGATTTTTGATAAATAAAGTAGTATCAATTTTACCTCTAACAAAACCATTGTTAATCAAAAAGGAACTTAATATATCATACCATGCTCTAGGTGCTTGTTTTAAACCATATAAAGCTTTAGACAATTTAAACACATAATCCGGATAAACATGATTTTCAAAACCGAGAGGTTGTTTCACATAAACTTCTTCTTCAATAAAACTATTCAAGAAAGCACTTTTCACATCTATTTGATACAACTTAAAATTCTTAAAACATGAATAAGCAAGTAGCATGCGAATCTCTTCTAAACGTGCTACGGGTGCATATCTTTCCTTATAATCAATGCCATCCTCTTGATTGTATCTTTGGGCAGCAAGTCTAACTTTATTTCTAACAATTGCACCATTTTCATCCTTTTTGTTACGAAATACCCATTTAGTACCTATAATGGTGTGATCATTAGGTTTGGGAACAAGTATTCACACTTTGTTTCTCTCAAATTGATTGTGCTCTTCTTGCATAGCCATCATCCAAGATTCATCTTGTTCGGCTTCATTTATGTTTTTAGGCTCATATTGAGAAACAAGTGCCACATTATTGCATACATTTCTTAAGAATGATCTAGTCATAATCTTACTAGATGGCTCTCCAAGAATTTGAACAATAGGGTGGTTGGACACAAATTTTCAACTCCTAGGCAAATCATTCGAGTTTTGCTCGGTTGTATTTTCTAACTCCTTAGGAGGAGCTTAAGCACTCAAAGTTTATTCCTTAGATGTATCATTAATTTGAATATTCGAAACTTTTTAGATAATTTCAACATCGTCATCGGAACGTACTATGGCTGAGAAAGGATTGGACTCATCAAATACAACATGCATAGACTTTTGGACTATTGAACTTTTCTTGTTATAAACTCTATATGCTTTTCTATTAGTCGCATACCTAAGAAAAATTCCTTCATCGGATTTAGCATCAAATTTACCCAAGTGATCACGATCATTCAAAATAAAACATTTACAACCAAAAAGTTTAAACTTGAGGGGGAGTATTAAAAGATTTAGTCAAAGATATGTTTAGATATGGAAATGATATGTATAGATATGGTATACTTGACTTTTTTTTCCATTCCTAGAATTGTGGCATGAATCATGGCATGACTATTGCTCATTCAATCCCTATATAAGGGATCTTGTATTCATTCATCAATACAACAAAAAATCTCATTCCTTTATCTCTCAATTCTTATCTTACTTGTTAATAATAAGAACTCTACTTAGGTAATGGGTGTTGCAATTTGTAATGTAGTCGTAGTTTTCAAATAAATAAAATTATCTATTTTCTTTATTCAAACGATTTTGATTTTTTTTTCTTTCTTACACCATTTAATTTTTGGTTGCTTTCACAAATTTGCTCAAATCCATGGTTTCTTTCACGGCATGAGTTGAACTAATTTTTTTTTTAAAAACATCAACCTAAATCAACAATAAGATTAATCACCAAAGCAATGGTTTCTTTCACGAGTCATTTGAAATTATAAATTTAACCTAAATAAACATTAAGGGCTTGTTTGGTTTGAGTTTTAAATCATTTATGAAATGATACATTCCATTCCAGAATAATTTTTAATATTTGGTTTAGGTTTTGGGTTAGGAATGCATCATTCCAGGAATGGATTTTTTCTTCAAAGTTCTCCCTCTTGAAACTAAACATTGCTTGAACTTTCCAAACGGGGAGACCCAAATTTTTTTGCATCCACATAATTAATCAAACAAAGCCTTGATTAAACTATTCAATGCCTTTTTATAGATTAAGTCAAAGTGAGAATTCTAAACCGATCAATTCATTGAATGGTGTCACATTAATTTGTAATTAAAAAAAGAGAGTAAGACTAGCAATGTAATTAAAACGTGTATTGAATCTGTATAAAATTTTGATCGGTTTCCATTGAGCTCCAAATTGAACTAGTGGTTAGACACCACCTCTAAAACACATTATTTAAAAAGAAATACTATGATCCATTTTTGAATGGAAATTGTTTTTGATTTGGACCCTAGAGTCTAGAGATTTCACATATGTAAAACACTCTGTGAAACATGCATCACTTTAGAACAAGCTACAACTTGTAAGTTTAATGCAAACAAGAATAACAAAAACCAAAAGGCACAATAATATATGAAATCTCAGTATTAATTGACACTTGGGCTCCGTTTGATAATAATATGAAAAAGAAAAATAAAAACACTTGATTTGGTAAGAAGTTGGAAAATAATTTGAAACATGTAATAAGATACTCTCCATTTCATGCTCATTTTATGAGTATATCGATACCATTCATCCTTCATGATTTTTTGTGAAAAAATTTTCTTCCTCAACCACCAATGAAAATTTCTTCATGAAAAAAGCCACAAAGTATAAAAACATCTGACCACATGCCTCAACTTATTTTTCAACTTCTCATAAAAATCAACTGTTTGTATTTTTCTTTTTCATGTTGTTATCAAGCGGACCTTTATTTTATGTTTGAGAGTGCAATTGCAAGGTTTGGATTTTAAGCAAGAACAAAAAAGTAGCTTGCTAAACAATTCCAATTAAACTTGGAGAGTCTATGAACTAGGGGTCCAATTCCATACCTTAAAGTCATAATTCCAAAACACACCATTGCCATATTAATTACCTACACCTTAAAATCAGAATTCTCAAACACACCATTCAAGGGTATGGCAACTTTTATGTTTGTTAGTCTTTGACTTTACTTGATATTTCAAATATGTATATGAATAAGATATAATTGAAAATATTTAAATTTTAAAAAATAGTTAAAAGTGGGCCAGATTATAAAAAAAACTAGGTAGGCCAAACATATTTTTCACTAAGAAGTGCTATTAAGCTCAAATTGTGCCCCAAAAATTATATTTGAGTGATATAGATGCATTTACATTTTCCATTGACTTGTGATTTTTGGACAAAATAGCATTGCTTATTCCTCATTGTTTCTTAATTAATATTTTATTCACTACAATTGATATGAGATTAGTAGTAAATTATCGAAGACTACACTCACCAAATCTTCTGACTACCAATATGATTATATATAAAGAGAGACTAAACGACTAAATTACGAGTCATTAGTCCCTATATCTCACATATGTCAATTTTTAGCATTTAAGTAGTTTGTAAAGGTTCTATAAATTACCTTTTTAGAGTATCTCCAATGTTAACATGAATTGGATCTACTAAAAACATGGACATATAAGTATGTCTAAAGATATGGTTCTACGTGGCATTAAAAACCTTGTTCATGATCAAGCTCTAAAATAATCATCTCTAATGGTGCTGTCAATAAAATTTCTATTGACATTATTCATCAAATTTTTTAATGAAAAATTATAAAGATTATAGTTCTTGTTTGATAGATTTCGGAGAATAGTACTTCTTTAACAATATAAGTTTTATTGAAAATAGAATTACAAATTAAAAGTTAAAATATTTTAAAGTATAGAAAAAATAAAAATGAAATTAAAAATGATGACGTGCATCATATACGTTGTCTAGAAGACCTCCAGATGTGGATGGTCATCTTCACAATGTCTTCAAAAATGGATGTATAGATATCACCGATGCAAATATGGATAATGACGACAAGAAAGGTGATGTGACAAAAAGAGGGGAAGAAATTGTGAGGATGACCCACCACATCTAGAGAGTGGGGTCTTCTAGACAATGTTTAGGAATTATGTCATCGTTTTTATTTTTTGAACTTTAAAATGTTTTAACTTTTATTTTTAAATTCTATTTTCAATAAAACTTATATTGTTAAAAAGTATTGGCCACGATCTATATTGTTACTCTTTTGCCCTTGCTAGGGCATAGAGGACTTATTAAAAAAAATGTCAATAAAGCACAATCTTGTTAGTAATACCATTAGAGATGATTATTTTAGAACTTGACCATGAAGAAAATTTTTATTGCCACATATAAATCATGTCTTAGATTTGCTTACATTAACATTAGCATTAGACATGCCCTTTGTTAATCTTGTAGGTCTTAATCTTATTTTGATAATAACAATAAATCAATTATGTGTAATTTAACATGTTTCTTGATATAAGTTTATAGTTCATTTACTTGGAATATTAAGAAAAGCATGATTGTTCAAAGGAAGCATGGCAATGATCATTGAATTTTTATCCGATCCAATCAACAATGCATTGGACTATCAAGGAAGATCAAATCTCATCGATGCAATTCATGGAGAACAAGGATCAAAAGCTTCAAGGCAAAAGTTTCAAGTGACGATCAAATTAAAGAAACAAATCGAAGCACTAAAAAACTCGTCTATTTAACAATTGAGTGAGTGTTTAGGATTTTATGTAAAGTTCCTTAATTGATCATTTTTAAAGCTCAAACATGTTCATTCATCATTGTTAGATTGCTTAAAAACAAGCTTGAATTGAAAAGCCTTTGAAAACATCATTCTTACAAAAATCGGTTTTCAAAAAAGTTCATATTAAATTCATTTGAGCATATTTTTAGCTCTCCTGAAAATAGGTATCTTAGGAACCTATATTTAACCTATCCCAAGCATTAAAATTGATTTTGGAGCTTAAATGCAAAAGTCCAAATTTTAGAATTTTGGCTGGCAGGACAGTGCTGCTCAGTCGACTGAGGGTCCATCAATCGACTAATGACCTTTGCCCAGTCGACTGAAGCTTCAGAATATAGCCGTTGAAAATCTGACTTTCTGCCATTTTTGGTACCAAACCTCTCAAATGGCTATATCGTTGTTAAGACTATATATACCCTATTTAAGAGACATTTTGACAAGCTTGAATCACTATAAAAACATATTTTTCATCTCCCTTCATTATTCAAAGATGCAAGAATTTGTTTTGATTAATCATTCATTCATTGTGCTATAAATCTTGACCAAACAAGATAACTCTAGCGTGAGCTTCAAATTGTATCTATTGAACACATTGAGAGAGTTATTGTTCATTGGTGTGTATCACCAAATAATTAAAAATATTCATTTGTGAGAGGTTAATCTCATAGGATAACAATAAGTTAAATTCTTGTTGAGTGTTGTGAGAGATAAATCTCACAAGTTAGCAAGAGTGTTTCTTGTGTGAGTATTGTGGGAGAGCAATACTTGTGGAGTGTAGTCATGAAACAACACTTGTAGTGGTTTGATTTTCACTCGGAAGAAAATTGATTTTAGTGAAAATTCTCGAGGGCACTATTCGAGCGTGGACGAATGATTTAAGAAACCGAACAATACGTCTTGGGTTTCAATTGGTTTAATCTTTCTATCTCTATCTATTTATTTCATTGCTATATTATTGATTGAGATTGCCATTTATTAATTGCTCTTGAGTTTTGCTTGCTTGATTTTTTGATTTGCTTGTTTTTCTTGATACAGTTGTTTAGTTAAATTGTTTTTCTTAAACATTTTTAGAAAACTTTCAAAAACCGGATTAAGTTTCAAAAACCCTATTCACCACCGCCCTTTCTAGTGTTGTTTTCAGACCAACAATTGGTATCAGAGCTTGTACTCTTGTTTTGATTTAAAAATCTTAGAGTCAACGATCAAGTCTTATTATCAAAGAATCGGCCTTTTCGAAGGTGCTTCTATTTATAGGCCACCATTGTTTGATGGCAAAAACTATAACTATCGAAAAAATAGAATGCGTACATTTTTACAACCTAGTGATTTTGAACAATGGAAGGATACACTTGTTAGACCCTATGAGATTATAAAAACCGATGAGAGGGGAAATATTGTTTCAAAATCTATATCCGAATAAGATGTGTATGACATTAAGAAAATTCAATTCAATGCTAAAGCTTTAAACTAGTTACATTGTGCATTGACTATAGATGAATACAACAAAATCCCTAGTTGTAAAACCACAAAAGAGATTTGGAACAAGCTTGAGGTTGCCCATGAAGGAACCTCTCAAGTTAAGGAGGACAATATAAATATACTTGTCCATGATTATGAGTTATTTAAAATGGTGCCTAATGAATCACTTTATTCTATATATAGTAAATTTTATATTCTCATTAATGCTTTGGACCTTCTTGGCAAGGTTTATTCTAATGAAGAGAAGATTAGAAAAATTCTTAGGATTCTTCCAAAGATGTGGAGGCTTAAGGTGACGGCAATTCAAGAAGCTAAGAATCTCAAAACTCTTAGCATGAATGAGCTATTGGGTTCTCTCAAAACCCATGAGAAGGAGTTGGCAAGAGAAGAATAAAAAGAGAGAGCAAATCCAATGACAATTTTTGCCTTAAAGCTAAATGAAGGAAATGATGGAAAAGGCTCAACAAAACAGAGATGAAGACATGGCACTTCTCTCTTAAAAAATTGAGAAATTCCTAACAAAGAAGAAGTACTCTTAAGGGAAGATCAACAACAATTCCTCATCCTCAAAGAACCTCCATGATAGATCAACTCATCCAAAAATGGAAAATGAGGAAATAAAGTGCTTTAATTGTCATGAATCGGGACATTACAAGTCAAATTATCTGGATAGAAGAAATGAGAAGAGGGCAAAGAATGGCGAGTTATATAAAAGATTGAAGCATGCTTTCAAAGGGCCATTAAGCGAATCGGGAGAAAGTAAATCCGATATCGATTCAAGCATTGAAGAGGCGGCCTAACTTTTCCTTATGGCAAGAGATAGAGAGGCATACAAATCTTTGCCTCATAATTGAAGCACACTTGGAGCTGCCATTTTCTCTTTGTGGGCTTGATCCCTTTTTGATGTAGCCATAAGGGGAGAAAATGTGTGTATGGTAATCAATGTTGGTAAGACTTTGATTGCTTTATGTCTTTAATATTATGGGCGGCGTTAATTTGAACAAGCCTAAAATGAATTTGTATATGAGAAAATCGGCCCAGAGCTGGCAGAATTGGTAACAGACACTAAAGGTGGCGGATGAACAGTAAATTCGCAAGTAAATGAAATTGAGTTTTTGATTATGGGTAGGTTCCTCCAATGGCTCTTATACTCAGTCCGGTAGTATGTCATCCCTTGGTGTGTGATGATGTTCTTTACTTAGCTCAAATGGATTTTATAAGGTACAAATATTAAGGTTTATTCTCAGGGAGAATGCCTGTGTGTATGCAAGTGTCTTCTTCTTCAAAGTTTGACCCTTCTTTATGAGCTATCCCCTTCTATTTATACTCATAGAATCAGGGTTATAATTCTCAATTAGGTTAAATGTTAAATGACTGTAAAGGGTATTGCTTGCTCAGCAAACCTACCTTTTTCACGTGTGGCATGTGTCCTTATCCACAAGTAACATTATTCTTCACAGTGTCAAGGTCCTATTCGTCTAGACGCCTATATTGGCAACGGACACTGATAGTACCCACTAATAGAAGTGTCTCATCTCCATTCGCCTAAACGCCCATCTCGGCAGTAGGTACGAAGTGTACTAGCCAGTACAAGTGTTCCTCTTGTATTGGTTGGTGCACCATCTCGGCGTCGCTAACGTTGCCAAGTTAGATACTATACTCGGCGGGAATATTATATTAAGCATGAGTATCATGCTCGGACAGTTGTTTCAGGTAGTTACGTCTATGTCCATCTGATGTGGCTCATCCCCCTTTTTTTGGGCTGACTCCCTCGGGCTTGGGCCTATGCTCAAATATTCGGCCCAAATGGAGGTTCTAATTTTATGCTCCCATAATTTCCCCCCTAAGCACCTAAGTTATGCCTAGCTTACGGACTTGGGTTCTTGAATTAGCTGAATCATAATTAATCATCGGTCGGTAATTTGGTGGGTTCAGTGCAGGCCAGCTATATCCACGCGTCCACGTCCTAGTGGCTGGTCGCGGTTGAGTGTGGTTGTGTAAGATCGTCACATCTCATTAAATAGGGTTATGATGAGCGCGAGTTTTGAAAAAGGGAAACTGCCGTTTGGAGTAGAGAGAGAAAGCATTAGAACAAATATATAAGGTATCTATTTTTATTCTTTTTGTTAATTTTTCTTTCGTCTTCTTCATCTTTTTCTTCAAAAACTTTAGGGTTCTTACCTGTTATCCAGTGGCCTGTACTTATTTCAGGTCGATACCTTTGCAGTTTTTCCCGGTCTATATCCGTCGATTTCCTGTAAGTTCTTCTCAGCTTCGCATTTTCTTTTTGTTCTGATTTTTATTCGTTGGAATAAACCCCAATTATACCCCTTCGTCTTCGTTGCGCTTAATCAGTCGTTTGTTATAGGCAAATAAGCTTTGACTAAGGATAGCAAATTATAGTTCGAGGATCTTTACATCCCCATCAGAGTTGTTTGGAGGGAGTGTATCGAAAATGAAGATCTTTTTAGGGGTAGTGAAACAAAATCAATTAGGCATCAAAATTTGGATATTTATAGACGGGGAATAATAAACCTTTCCCTACCTTTCTCTTCTATCCATCGCTGGAACAAAATAAGTTCCTTCCTTCTTTTTTTGTTCAATCAAAACCAAAACGAACAATTCTCATTCTTAATTCTTCTTAATTCTATAGGGTTGAATAAAAATTCAATTGATGATTTGATATAATTGCTATGCTTAGTGTGTGACTCGTTGGGTTTTTTAGGATTAGGGTGAAAAAAGGCCAACCCCTTACTTTAGTCTAAACTAATAACTATAGAACTAATAACCAACTCATCACTTCACATTATCTGGATCCAAAGAGCCAGTCAAGATATGATATATTGGTCATATGATTGTAGCAACTGATTCATTTTTTTGCATAAACAAAAGAACAATCAATTTGATTCTAAGTTGTAAAGCGAAATAGAGAAGAAGGGTGTGGATAAAGGGAAGGGTGAGAGAAAGAGATAAAAAGACTATCAATGATATGTAATTCCAATATAAATAATACGTAAGGTCTATGAGTCATCTCATAAAAGGCAATGTAATAAAGCATCAATACTGATTCATCTATCATGAAATGAATCGGATTATCGGAAAAAAATCAACAGCTTCGGGCCAATAAATACTGAGAGGGTTGACTCAAGAACAAATTGCATTACGAGCTCCATTATAGAATTAAGACCTAACCATTAAGAAATAAGCGAT
>JAKCWG010000915.1:87500-107500 GCA_021464415.1 Lonicera japonica
GGTAAATCCGATCTAAAAATAGATTATTATAATATTTATATTATAAAATCATTAGATATTAAATATATAATAATCTATTTTTATGGAACATATATTCTAATATAATAAATATTAGAATATAATAAAGTAATAAAGAAAGTAATAAAGAAGGTATTGTTGCTCCTTTTTTAGCGGTATTTGACTTACTCATTTTCTTAAAAATTTTTCTTGAAACCACAATCATAATAACTCACCGTATAATGAAAAAATCTCATATTTTTTCACCTAGAATCTCAAAAGTATTGCAAAAAAAGGAAGAATTCTAATCTCATGACTTTACCATTTTTTCAACTAGCGAATCTCGTATCCTTATGCATGAAAATAATAAATTCGGCCGTTGTGGTCGGGCTCTATTATGGATTTCTGACCACATTCTGCGTAGGGTCCTCTTATCTCTTCCTTCTACGAGCTCATGTTATAGAAGAAGCAAGAGAAAAGAAGATATCAGCAACAACGGGTTTTCTTATGGGACAGCTCATAATGTTCATATCGATCTATTATGTACCTCTGCATCTAGCATTGGGTAGACCTCATACAATAACTGTCCTAGTTTGCCCGTATCTTTGGTTTCACTTCGTCCGTTGGAATAATGACAAAAAAAAAAAAAAAAAGTTTTTTGCTTATCGATCTACTACCAGAGATTCAATGCGTAATCTCAGCACTCAAGGGCTATTCCTAAATCATCTCGTTTTTCAATCACTCAACCCTTACTTTTTACCAAGTGCTATGTTAGCAAGACTAGTCAACGTTTACATGTTTCGATGCAACAACAAGATTTTATTTGTAACAAGTAGTTTTGTTGGTTGGTTAATTGGTTTCATTTTATTAATGAAAGGGTTACTGGTCTGGATACAGCACAACCGTTTTATTAGATTGAAATTGAATAACTACGTTCGATTTAATAAGTACCTTCCGTTACAAATTAAGTACCTTATGTCAGAATTTACGTACCGTGTGTCAATATTGGAAAATTCTATGGCTCGAACCTTTAGTATTATCTTATTTATTACCTGTGTCTACTATTTAGGCAGAATGCCTTCACCCCTTCTTACTAAGAAACTGGAAAAACCCTTAACAATGGAAGAAGGGGAGGTAAGAAAGAAAGAGGGAGATGTAAAAATAGAGAGGGCTTTCGAAACGAAGGGGACTAAACATAAACGGGAACTCTTCTGGTTTGAATTTGTTGAAAAACTTCCTGTGATCCTTCTTTTTGATTATAAAGATTGGAATCGACCATTACGATACATAAAAAACAACGATAGGGATTTTAAAGGGGCTGTAAAAAGCGAAACGGCACAATATTTTTTTGATACATGCCGAAGTGATGGAAAACAAAGAATCTCTTTTACATATCCGCCCAGTTTGTCAACTTTTTTGGAAATGATACAAAGACGAATAGACGAGTTCACGCTCAAAAAACCCCCCTATGATGAACTGTATAATCATTGGGTTTATACAAAGACCAAAAAAAAGAACAAGATAAAAAACGAATTACTTAATAGAATTAAGGCTCTAGACATGGGATTTCTTTCTCGGGATATACTTGAAAAAAGAACTAGATTGGTTAAGGATAATGATAATGATAATGATAAGACTCAAAAAAAAGACCGGCCTAATCAAAAATTATACTTGTCTCAAGAGTATGATCCTTTTTTGAACGGACCATATCGTGGAACACCCCAACAGCGGTTTTCACCTTCAATCAGAAATAAAACAAATTTTAGAAAGACAGTTAAAATGAATAAGATTCATGGTATCCTTCTTTTTGGTACTGATGACACCGATTACCAAGACTTTAAACAGAAAGAATTTGAACAGAAAGTGGATCCATTTTCTAAATTTGACCAGAAAGTGGACCCATTTTCTAACAAAGAATTTTCACCAGAAATTAATATTGTTTTAACTTTCCTCCGTAAATTTATTAGAAAAACAAGCTCGAGTCTCGGTCTCAATTTGAAGATTTTAAAAAATTATAAAGAAGAATTTTCAACTTTGATGCCCTTAGAACTTAATATTCTTTCAACTTTCCTCCGTAAATTTGTTATAAAAACAAGCTTGAGTCTCAATTTGAGGGTCCCTTCTTTATTTTCAGAAAATAAAAAAAGAAAAAAAAAATCTATTGGAATTGGAATTGGAATCAAAGAAATCGATAAAAAAGTCCCTCGATGGTCATCCAAATTAATCAGCGAAATGGAAGCAGAATTTCTCGACTATGCATATGGGAGAGTGCCGAAAGAACCCCATCTTTGCTCAAGAGCACTGAAAGAAATAGTGCTATCTAAAGAGCCGAAAAATTTGGCTGATCCCTATGCGCGCCGAGACTACGCGATTTACCTAGATATATTGAAAGAGCCAGATTTTGAGCGAGACCTAATCATGAGTTCTACACGCGCTCAAAGGCGGAAAGTTATTATTTTGAAACTGCTTCACCCAAAGCCGCAGTCCCCGCTTTTTTGGGGCAGAATCAAAAGTGTTCTCGGTTATTTTTTTACTCATCCAATAAAATTTATTTTTATAAATTGGATGGGTAAAAGAACAAAATCCAAAATTTTAAATTCTACAAAAAAACAGACAAAAACAAGAGAGGAAAAGGCGAAGATCGCATCCCAGGAAAAAAAAAAGGAAGAGCTAATGCGGATACAAGTGGAGAGCGCATGGGAAAACCTGCCATATGGACCGGGAATACGAAGTTCCTTATTACTAATGCAATCGTTTCTTAGAAAAAATATAAGTCTCCCTTTACTCATAATAGCTAAAAATATTGGCCGTTTGTTATTTTTGCAAGTTCCTGAGTGGGCTGAGGATTTTCAGGAATTGAATAGAGAAAGGCATTTTCCATGCACCCATCTTGGTGTTGGACTAAACGATCCAGAGGTTTTGGCCCATTGGGCGGAAGAAGGTTTTGACATAAAAATCCTATATCCTTTCCGCTTGAAACCTTGGCACAGATCTAAGCTAAAAGCTCCTCGCAGAAATCGAATCAAAAAGAAAAAAAAACGAAATGTACAAAAGGAAGTGGAAAAGGAAGTGGAAGATGATTTTGGTTTTTTAACCATTTTGGGAATGGAAACTGAATATCCTTTCGGTTCTCCCCGAAAAAGATCTTCTTTGATGACTTCCTTTTTTAAACCCATTTTTAAGAAACTAGGAAAACAAATAAAAAAAAAGAAGGCTTTTGAAGATTTTAAAGTTCTAGGGGTTTTCAAAAAAGTAATATCAGAATTCTCAAAGAGAAATCAAATTCCATTAGTTAGATCGAAAAAAATAGATGAATCAAGTGAAACTAAAAAAGATTCTACAATCAACAATCAGATAATTGAAGAATCGTTTACTCAAATTCGATCTATAGATCGGGCAAATTCTTTACAGACAGAACAAAAAATGAAGAATCTAACGGAACAAGAAATGAAGAATCTAACTGATAGAACAAGCACAATCAAAAATAAAATACAAAGACTTACAAAAGATAAAAAAAAAGAAACTTCCGGAATAAATCGTAGTACAAATTCTAATGTAGAATCACAACCACTAAAAAGGATTTGGCAAATATTAAAACGAAGAAACGCTCGATTAATCAGCCAATTCCATTATTTAAAATTACATTATTTTCTCAAAATTTTTATTGAAAAAATATACATAGATATCTTTCCACGTATCATTAATATTACCAGAATCAATACACAACCTTTACCAGAAAAAATTCTTGAGAAATACATTTCTAATAATGAAAGAAATCCAAAAAAAATGAACTTTTTTTCGGTTTCGACTATCAAAAAGGCACGTTCTAATTATACTATTAGAACTAGTAAGAAGAATTCACATATCTTTTATGACTTATCTTCCTTGTCACAAAGAGATGTATTTTTCAAATTATCACAACCCCAAGCTATTAACTTGTCTAAGTTAAGATCTGCTCTTCAATATCATGGAACATCTTTTTTTCTTAAGACTGCAATAAAGGATTCTTTTGAAATACAGGGAATATTTCATTCCGAATTAAAGCATAAGAAACCTCGAAGTTATGATCAATGGAAAAACTGGTTAAGAGGTCATCCTCAATACAACTTATCTCCGATTAGATGGTCTAGATTAATACCACAAAAATGGCGAAATAGAGTCAATCAACGTTGTACGACTGAAAATAAAGATTTTCAAAAATGGAGTTCAGATGAAAATGAAAAAGACCTATTATTTCATTACACAAATCCAAATTTGTGTAAAGTCTATTCAGTACCAAATCAACAAGAGAATTTTCAAAAATACTATAGATATGGTCTTTTATCATATAAATCTCTTAATTATGAAACTAAGAAAGACTCATCTATTTATGGATCAACATTACAAGTAAATAAGAAGAAAAATCTTTCTTATAATTACACTATACACAAATTATTTAATGGTAATGAGGATATTGATTTCAATAATTTTCTAAGAAAGGCTAATATTATTGATAGTGACAAAAAGCCAGATCGAAAATATTTTGATTGGAAAATGCAAAATTTTGCTCTAAACCAATTAGATAATGATAATAAAGCTTTTCATTATATTCAAATTCGTCAAAATCCAGAAATCCATCCACCCAATTCCAAAGAAATCTTTTTTGATTGGATAAAAATAGATAAAGAAAGACTAAGGAACCCCGTAACAAATTGGGGCTGCAAACCTTGGTTCTTCCCAGAACATGTGCTACTTTATACTGCATATAAAGTGAAACCGTGGATTATACCAAATCCACTTTTTCTTGGAAATTTGTCTTTCCCTATTAGTTTTAGTGAAACTAATAAAGAGATTCAAACTCAAAAAAATTGGGATTTTATACCCATTGAAAAAAGACTCCTTGTATCAAAGACAGGAACAGAAATTATAGAAACATCTTCTGAGGTGTTGTACATGAAAATAGGTGGCGAAGCTTTTAGAGGAAGAATAAGAACCCCCGATTTAGTTCAGTATTGGCTTTTTCAATTGAAATGGCACAATTATTTTGTGGGGGAAACAATACCCGGACTAATGAAACAATTTTCAGCCCAGCTAGAGTGGAATCTAAATTACCAAAAAGTGAGCAGGTGGGTGATAACCTATCTGAACAATAAACTATTCAGTATAAATCAACATCTCATTCACTATGAAACTACACTAGAGATGGGTGAGCTGGGGCAATGATGTGCCAAGAAATTGGTACATTATAACCCATTAATTTATACTTTGGAGAGCATATATTTTTTATATTTGTTGTATTTTTAGTGTTTTTCAGGTGTTTAGAATTAAATTGGAAGATTTCGAAACAAGAAGAGATTGGCTGCGCGCATCACCTGTATTAAAGAAATTTCTGGCATTAATCCGTACAGAATTTGAAGAAAACTCGGAAAAAAGTTTGAGATCTTTGAGTTAGCTACGCGTGGGCGAAAACCTTGCGTAAATCGGAGTTCGGAGCGTGAAGTTACAACCGAAATACAGTCAGTGCGCAGAAAAAATTAATTCTAGCGGGCCAATTTAATCCAAGCCCACTTGCAGCCAAGTTAATTAAAATAGCAATCCAATTTAATTCAGGCCCATCCAGCCCACTTGCAGCAGCCATGTCAATTTAACCCAAGCCCATCCAAAACCCTACCCATCCCATTCTCTTCCTTATAAATTCAACCTCCTGAGAGAGGCAGAGAGACAGAAAGAGAGAGCAGCAGCAGCAGCGGAGCATTTTCTTTTTCTTCTTTCTATTCTTTTCCTTTCTTTCTTCATTTTTGTTGCAGAGCTTGTATGTTTTAAATGCTTGGATGCTTGTAGATTATTGCAATTAATTCAGAATTATTTTCTTCATCTTCAATTTATTTGCGCGTACTCAAGTAAGTATTTAATTTATTTATTTTTGTATTATTTAATTATGTTTTGTGTTTTAATTGCAAGCATGCTAGGCTAGATTATTATCTAGGATAGAGGATGATTATATTTGATTGATTCCCTTGCACATATTCATGCCAATTAATTCTACCCATTTAATGCTTTAATGTTAAAAAATATTCTTCCTATTAAATGCCTGTTTTAATTGATATAAAAATAAAATTGGATTCTCAGTATAATTTGTTGGATTCATTTTATAATTTGTTAAAAGCGGATATAAATTGTGTTTTGACGGATATATTGAGTGTTTTGATTTTATATATAAGTTAGGCTATGGAAGAATTAATAATTAGACTTTAAAAATTAATTGGACTTAAATGATTTTATTTTCCGCATTTAATAGAGTCGAGAGACCAAATTAATGTGAGACAAATAGTAGAATTTATTAGGCATGAATATTAGGAACATGATATCAAATATATGATTTCTCCATCCTAGTATTTTACAAATTGATTATTTTTCTAATATTTTATTAATTGATTATTTAGTTAGTATTTTATTAATTAAATATTTTATTAGTGTTTTTAATTGATAATTCACAATCTCCCAATTTTTAAACTAGATTAGGAATTAATCAAAATTAGTAAGTGGTAAAAATATCAAGTCCCTTGGGTTCGACCTCGCACTTGCATAAATTATACTATATACCGATTCGTGCGCTTGCGAGTAAATAAAACAAGTTTTTGACGCAACAAGTTTTTGGCGCCGTTGCCGGGGACTTGATAAGTCGTCCCACCATTTTACTGATTTAGATTATTTCTTTCTACTAGTTCATTTTTTTTTATTTTATTAGAAAAAAAAAAAAAAAAAAAAAAAAAAAAAAAAAAACCTTTGGAGTAGAGTAGTGTATGAGCATTGTTTGGAAGCGTGGTATTAAGAGATTAAATAGGATAGAAAACCTAGAAGTTAATCCTTTGTTTGAGATAGGAGCAATGGCTGATGAACAAGAAGAGACGAAGACTTTAAGGAAGCTTTTCTCTCCTATCACTACCAACCCACCTTCATGTATAGTTTTACCTTCCACCACCGCAAATCATTTCGAGCTTAAACCGCAAGTGATGCAACTTCTTCCAAGTTTTCATGAAATTGATCAAGAAGATCCTTATCTCCATATTAAGGATTTTCTAGAAATTTTGCGCTACCTTTAAGTTTTAAAATTTTTCAGATGAGTCAGTTCGTTTACGTTTATTTCCTTTTTCCCTAAAAGGAAAAGCAAAGGCGTGGCTCAATTCATTACCTTCTAGGTCCATTAATAATTGGGAAACTTTGGTTTCCAAATTTCGTACTAAATTTTTCCCCATGTCAAAAACGAATGAACTTCGAAGACAGATATCAGATTTTTGTCAAGAAGATCATGAAAAATTCTTTGAGTCTTGGGAAAGATTTAAGGACCTACTTCTCAGATGTCCCCACCATGGTTTTGAGACGTGGAGATTAGTACAATTCTTTTACAATGGATTGACTCAAACTAATCGAAATATGATTGAGTCAATGAACAGTGGTACTTTTCTTAGTCTCACTGAAGATCAAGCTTATAATTTTCTCGAGAATCTTTCCGAGAGCTCTCAGCAATGGGATTTCTCTTCTCGAAGAAATTCTTCATCTCAAAACAAGAAGAGGGAAGGCATCTATGAATTGACCGAAGGTGTAGAGATTAGAAGGCAGCTAGATAGTCTCTCGAAGAAGCTTGAAGCGCTAACAATGCGGCTGGACGGTAATTCTGTCAACCAAGTTCAAGCTGAAGGATGTTCTGTGTGTGCTAGCCCTATGCACACGTCGCAAACTTGCCGCTCTATGGTAGGATTCTCTGAATTCGCACCACAATAAGTAAATGCGATGAATGACTATAAGAAGCAATTCAATAGCCCATTCACAGATACATACAATCCAGGTTGAAGAAACCATCCAAATTTTTCGTGGTCACAAGGTCAGCCCATGTCCAATATGGGTTCCTCATCATCTAATGTTCCACAACAGCAGCCACCCCCTGGTTTCCGTCCTCATGGAAATTCCTATCCACCATTCCATCCTACTCCACCTGCTCCATCATCCTATGTCACTCCAACACAATTCTCATCTTTGGAGGACACTCTCAAACAATTTATCCAAGTGACAACCCAAAACAATCAGACTTCAAGCCAGCTTTTGCAAGAAGTCAAAAATAATGGCCTTATGAACACTCAAGCCATCATCAGGCTAGAGAATCAAATGGGTCAAATGGCGAGTCAACTGGGTGAAAGAGAGAAGGGAAAATTTCCAATTCAACCAATCCCGAACCCTAAAGGTGTTTCTTCGAGTGGGCCAGCTTCTAACCCACCAAATGCACAAACACATGGGCAAGTCCAAGCCATCACCACACTTAGATCAGGAAAGGTGGTTGACAATAAAGTGAGTTTGCGGATAGCGAAGAGGAAGAGAAAGAAAAAGTGCAAATTCCAGCTGAGGTTGCTCCTACACCTCAAGTTGTGAACCAAGCTCCTCCTGCTAAGTAAGTAATTAAAGATACCTCGAGTAAGACTTTTGTTCCTAAAGCCCCATTTCCTCATAGGCTTAAAGATAATAAGAAAGGTACACAATTTGAAGAAATTTTGGAGGTGTTTAAGCAAGTCCAGATAAACATCCCATTACTTGATGCAATAAAGCAAGTACCTTCTTATGCTAAGTTCCTCAAAGACTTACTCACTCAAAAGAGGAGAACAAATGTTCCGAAAAAGGCATTCTTGGCTGAACAAGCGAGCTCCATAATTCAATACAGAATCCCTGTCAAGTATAAGGATCCTGGCTGTCCAAAAATCTCCTGCAAGATTGGGGATAATCATATTGAGCGAGCTCTAGTAGATCTGGGGGCTAGTGTAAATCTACTGCCATATTCTGTGTATGTGCAGTTACACTTAGGAGAGTTAAAGCCGACTCTAATGACAATCCAACTTGCTGATCGATCAATAAAAATTCCAAGGGGAGTCATTGAAGATGTTCTGATAAAGGTAGACACTTTCTACTTTCCAGTGGACTTTGTTGTCCTTGACACTGAACCTGTTCAGAACATTAAAGGCCAGATTCCTGTGATTCTAGGGCGACCATTCCGTGCTACTTCTAACGCCCTAATCAATTGTAGAAATGGAGTAATGAAAATTTCTTTTGGGAACCTCACCGCTGAATTAAATGTCTTTGACATTAGCAAAACCTCTATAGACACTGATGATGATGATGTTGGTCAAGTTCACTTGATTAATAGTCTAGTAGAGGAATCTTTTCTGCAAACGTGCAAAGATGACCCATTAGAGGCTTGTTTGTCTCATTTTGGTTGCGATTTCGACATAGATGAATCAATAGAGCATGTCAATGCGCTCTTGGATTCAGTACCTGTCATAGGTACACAATTTTTTCAACCAAAACCAGAGCCTCTCAATCTTTCATCAACTCCTCGACCTCCTTCCATCGATGAACCACCAAAGCTGGACCTGAACACACTTAATCGCCTTTACCTGATAATCTGAAATATGCCTTTCTCGGTCCAGCAGAATCTTTGCCAGTTATTATAGCTTCCGACCTTAATAATGCTCAAGAAAAATTCAATACCCTAACTGCAACTGCTTGAAATCCTTCAGGAGCATAAAGAAGCTATAGGGTGGTCAATCACAGATTTGAAAGGGATCAGTCCATCAGTTGTAATGCACAAGATTCATTTAGAGGAAAATTCCAAACCCTATCGTGAACCACAAAGGAGACTGAATCCAGTGATGCAAGAAGTTGTCAGGGACGAGGTACTCAAGCTTCTTAATGCGGGTATTATATACCCAATATCTGATAGTGAATGGGTGAGCCCTGTGCAAGTAGTTCCTAAGAAGTCAGGAATTACAATGGTAGCAAATGAGCATAATGAGCTAGTTCCATCTCGTGTTCAAACGGGATGGCGTGTTTGTATTGATTACCGAAAATTGAACTCGATGACGAGGAAGGAACACTTTCCCCTTCTTTACATTGATCAAATGTTAGAACGGTTAGCCGGTCATGCTTACTATTGCTTTTTGGATGGTTACTCCGGCTATAACCAGATTCCAGTTGATCCAGTTGATCAAGAAAAGACGACATTCACATGTCCTTTTGGTACATTCGCCTACCGACGCATGCCTTTCGGGCTATGTAATGCACCTGCCACTTTTTAACGGTGTATGATTTCCATCTTTTCTGACATGGTAGAGCGATTCCTAGAGGTCTTCATGGATGATTTTTCTGTCTTTGGGTCTTCTTTCGAAAAATGCTTAGAACACATAGCTCTAGTTTTAGAGAGGTGTAAAGAGAAAAATCTCGTGCTTAATTGGGAAAAATGCCATTTTATGGTACAAAGAGGAATTGTTCTTGGGCATATCATCTCTGCAAAGGGAATTGAAGAAGACAAGGCTAAAGTTGATTTAATCTCTAACCTACCGCCCCCGCGGACAGTTAAAGAGATTCTTTCATTCTTAGGCCATGCTGGATTTTACAGGCGTTTTATAAAGGATTTTAGTAAGATTGCTAGACCTTTGTGCAATCTTCTTGCTAAAGATGCCCCATTTGTGTTTGATGAAGCATGCCTAAAAGCCTTTGAAACTTTGAAATCTGCTCTGACCTCCGCACCCATCATTCGGTCCCCTGACTGGAATCTTCCATTCAAGATCATGTGTGATGCATCTGATTATGCGGTTGGGGATGTTTTAGGTCAGAGAATTGATAAAGTCCCTCACGTAATTTACTATGCAAGCAGGACTTTGAACGATGCTCAACTTCATTATTCCACCACAGAGAAAGAGTTGCTAGCAGTCGTATTTGCTCTAGATAAGTTTAGATCCTATCTCTTGGGATCTAAAGTCCTTGTCTATTCAGATCACGCCGCTTTGAAATACTTGCTTTCTAAGAAAGATGCAAAGTCGCGGTTGATTAGGTGGGTCTTATTGCTACAAGAGTTTGATTTGGAAATTAAAGATAAGAAAGGAGCTGAGAATGTTGTAGCAGACCACCTGTCCAGGCTCATAGTTGAATTCTCTAGTGATTTAGTGCCCATAGCTGAAACATTCCCCGATGAGCAGCTAATGCAAATTTCTCAGTCACCTTGGTATGCGGACATTGTAAACTATCTTGTCACTCGTGAAATACCAAATCATTGGTCAAAGCAAGATAAGTACAAATTTTTGTCCGAGATGAAGTACTTTTATTGGGATGATCCCTATCTCTTCGAGTACTGTCCAGATCAGGTAATTAGGAGATGTATTCCTGAGGAAGATCAAATCAAAATTCTCTCCTTTTGCCATGATCAGTCATGTGGAGGCCATTTTAGTGGAAAGAAAACAGCTGCTAAAGTTTTGCAGTGTGGATTTTATTAGCCTTCATTGTTTCGAGATGCACATGCCTATTGTGTAGCCTGTGAGAGATGTCAGAAATTAGGAAGTCTTACACGCCGAAGTATGATGCCCCTTAATCCCATTTTGATAGTGGAGATCTTTGATGTGTGGGGGATAGACTTTATGGGACCCTTTCCTAACTCATTTGGCAATCTCTACATCTTAGTAGCCGTTGACTATGTCTCAAAATGGGTCGAGGCTACTGCGTGCCGAACAAATGACCACAAAGTGGTGGTCCGATTTTTGAAAGAATATATTCTTGCACGTTTTGGTACACCTCGCGCTATCATTGGTGATGGGGGGTCACACTTTTGCAATAGACCATTTGAAAGTCTAATGAAAAAGTACGGAGTGATCCATAAAGTGTCGACTGCGTACCATCCACAAACTTGTGGATAGGCTGAAATTTCAAATAGGGAGATCAAGCATATCTTGGAAAAGACGGTAAATCTTAATAGAAAAGATTAGTCAGTTCGACTGACAGATGCTTTGTGGGCATATCGTACTTCATACAAGACTCCCATTGGAATGTCTCCCTACCGCTTAGTTTATGGCAAAGCATGTCACCTGCCTGTTGAATTGGAACATAGAGCTTTTTTGGCTATTAGACAGCTTAATTTTGATGTTGACCAGGCAGGAACTCATAGAAAGCTCCATATTACTGAGCTGGAAGAGATAAGGAATGATGCTTATAACTGCGCCAAGTCATACAAAGAAAGGATGAAAAGGGTACATGATCAGAAGATTCTTCGAAAATCGTTTCACCCTGGCCAGAAAGTCCTTCTTTATAATTCTCGTTTGCATCTGTTCCCAGGTAAGTTGAAATCTAAATGGTCCGGTCCTTTCATAGTCCAGCAGGTTTATCCTCATGGTGCCATTGAGATTTAGAATCCAAAAGATGGTAGTGTGTTTAAAGTGAATGGCCATCGTTTAAAACCATTTTTGGAGTTTGAAAACCCAGAAGTTGATGTTATGCTTTTGGAGAATCCTGTTTATCGGGATTGATTTTTGAGGCCATGATTATTGTATATTATTGTGTATAATATTATATTTGGATTTCTATTTTGCTTTTCTTTGTTTTCTCTCTAACAAAAGTGCAGGTTTATCTTTCTCATTGCGCTTCATTGTCACCAGGTGATATCTTACCTTTTCTTATTTACTTGTCTTTATACATCGAGGACAATGTAAAATTTAAGTTGGGGGGAGGGATTGATTTTCCTTATCATTCCATGCACTTCACATGTTGCACTTTGTTAGAAATTGAGCAAAATTTTTTTCAAAAAAAAAGAAAGAAAGAAAGAAAGAAAAAGAAATGCAATGGTTCTTGGATTAATTAACGATGACGCATTTGTCTTAATACTTTACATGTGCATGCCTAGTTCTCCTACTATCATTATTAAGAGAAATTTCATGATTTTCAATCATCATTATATTTGAGCACATATGACAACTTATGCATGACTAGATGGAAAAGTGAGCATAATTGTAAATTCCTGAAAAACATAAATGTGGAGACTAAATAACCCGTGAGTGTTTGAGCCAATCTTCTTATTTGAGGGATTTTATATCAACTCTTAATTTTTGAAAAGCGTATCTCGTTGAGTAGTCTCATTATTCTTTACTTTGATTGAACACTAGAAAGGTACGTCCATGAAATGCAATTTCTCTTAAGGATTCTTGATATTATTTGAACTGAATAACTATAAACCTTAGGAAATGATTTAGGCCATCTTTGACAGCCTACATTTAGCCTAATCTCACCTTGAAATATATACCGCTAGTCAGCCTTTTGAGCCTTATATATAAGCCTTTCTTTCATAGCCCAATATCCTTACCCTACTCCAAATAGGAGTGTAAACCATATTTATATAGCCTACCCTTTATCTAAGAATGTTTGAGATGTTATTTCTATATACAGGCATTAGTGAAAAGAGAGCTTGAAATATATATATAAAAAAATATCAGTGATGAGAAAAAGGAAAAAAAAAAAAAAAAAAAAAAAAAAGCAAGCTCAAATAAATCAAGTTTAGCCTGAAATATTAATTTTAAACATCTCAATATGTTTCTTAGATCTTTGAATCCTTTTATACCACTTCATTTGATTAGCCATCACTCTAAGCCTTACATTACAACCCGAAAAAGTCCTAAAGATCCTTTGGAATATGGTTTTGATGTGAGAGTGGTAGAGAGAATCCAATTATGCATTTCACCTTTCTAGTGGGATTTATCCTTTCATGAGACTCTTGTTCTTTCATTTATAGCGTTTTTCATATATATACACATGTGAGAGGCATTTGAATTTGAATACAATTACTCTTTATAGCCCACATGTAATGAGAGCATATACACCATATTCTTGAGTGTTTCATTTGTGGAGTGTATACCATGTGAGGAGTTGAGTCAAAACATAGTTTGGATGGGATTTGAAAGTTTTGCCTACTTAGATATCAATGATGTTATGTTGTTGTTAATTCACACACACACACAATGAGATTGGAGAAAAATAAATATTCTTATTAATCGTGCTAGTTTGAGAACTTTAATATTGCATGTGTGTCGCATTGCTTAGCATGCAGGTGTTTTGATATCTTTGTTGAGTTATTTACATTTGGTGAAAAAAGGGGAATAAATTTTAATGAGAACCGCTGCATTCGAATTTTGTTGGTATATTCACTGCAAACCATCACGAGACTTCACTCGTCCTCTTGGGGGAACCATGGGATTTAAAAGGCTTGTTGCACGTACCAAGTGCAATTGCGACTCCATGAAACAGAGCTAGGATTAGTTATTTTAGTTTCTTAGATTTTTATTAGCTTTGCTCGAGGACTAGCAAAGTTATAGTTGGGGGGAATTTGATGTGCCAAGAAATTGGTACATTATAACCCACTAATTTATACTTTGGAGAGCATATATTTTTATATTTGTTGTATTCTTAGTGTTTTTCAGGTGTTTAGAATTAAATTGGAAGATTACGAAACAAGAAGAGATTGGCTGCGCGCATCACCTGTATTAAAGAAATTTTTGGCATTAATCCGTACAGAATTTGAAGAAAACTCCAGAGACAAAAGTTTGAGATCTTTGAGTTAGCTACGCGTGGGCGAAAACCTTGCGTCCATCGGAGTTCGGAGCGTGAAGTTACAGCCGAAATACAGTCAGTGCGCAGAAAAAATTAATTCTAGCGGGCCAATTTAATCCAAGCCCACTTGCAGCCAAGTTAATTAAAATAGCAATCCAATTTAATTCAGACCCATCCAGCCCACTTGCAGCAGCCATGTCAATTTAACCCAAGCCCATCCGAAACCCTACCCATCCCATTCTCTTCCTTATAAATTCAACCTCCTGAGAGAGGCAGAGATACAGAAAGAGAGAGCAGCAGCAGCGGAGCATTTTCTTTTTCTTCCTTCTATTCTTTTCCTTTCTTTCTTCATTTTTGTTGCAGAGCTTGTATGTTTTAATTGCTTGGATGCTTGTAGACTATTGCAATTAATTCAGAATTATTTTCTTCATCTTCAATTTATTTGCGCGTACTCAAGTAAGTATTTAATTTATTTATTTGTGTATTATTTAATTATGTTTTGTGTTTTAATTGCAAGCATGCTAGGCTAGATTATTATCTAGAATAGAGGATGATTATATTTGATTGATTCCCTTGCACATATTCATGGCAATTAATTCTACCCATTTAATGCTTTAATGTTAAAAAATATTCTTCCTATTAAATGCCTATTTTAATTGATATAAAAATAAAATTGGATTCTCAGTATAATTTGTTGGATTCATTTTATAATTTGTTAAAAGCGGATATAAATTGTGTTTTGACGGATATATTGAGTGTTTTGATTTTATATATAAGTTAGGCTATGGAAGAATTAATAATTAGACTTTAAAAATTAATTGGACTTAAATGATTTTATTTTCCGCATTTAATAGAGTCGAGAGACCAAATTAATGCGAGATAAATAGTAGAATTTATTAGGCATGAATATTAGGAACATGATATCAAATATATGATTTCTCCATCCTAGTATTTTATAAATTGATTATTTTTCTAATATTTTATTAATTGATTATTTAATTAGTATTTTATTAATTAAATATTTTATTAGTGTTTTTAATTGATAATTCACAATCTCCCAATTTTTAAACTAGATTAGGAATTAATCAAAATTAGTAAGTGGTAAAAATATCAAGTCCCTTGGGTTCGACCTCGCACTTGCATAAACTATAATATATACCGATTCGTGCGCTTGTGAGTAAATAAAACAAGTTTTTGACGCAACAGGCAACTTGAGGTAGTGATTCTTAAATCGAATCGTCTGTATCTAGGAACTTATAGCCAAATTATTATGTATCAGACCATACGCATTTCATTGGTTGATCAAAGTAAGCAAGAAATTAATCAAAAATACCGAAACCAAAGATATCTTAGCCATCAAAGAAGAACAGGAAATAGAAAGAAAAATCATTATGATTTTCTTGTTCCCGAAACTATTTTATCATCTAGACGTCGTAGAGAGTTGAGAATTCTAATTTCTTTCAATTTAAAGAATAGGAATGGTGTGGATAAAAATCCAATACTTTGCACCGAGCCTAAGATAAGAAACTGGGGTTTATTTTTGAATAAAAGTAAACATCTTGGTAGAAAGCAAAAAAAATTAATGAAATTCTTAATGAAATTTAAGTTCTTTCTTTGGCCCAATTATCGATTAGAAGATTTAGCTTGTATGAATCGTTATTGGTTTGATACCAATAATGGGAGTCGTTTCAGCATGTTAAGGATATATATGTATCCACGATTCAAAATTCGTTGACGGTACATTCTTTCTCTATATTCCTTTGTATCAAGCTTTCAAAGGGCTCATTCAAGACTTACTCGAACAATACCCTATAATTAAAATTATAGGGTATTATGAAAGGAAACAAAACGGCGTAACATATGCCTTGTCTTATATCCCGGTTTCATATAAAAAAAATGCTACGATACTAAGTCAATGACGTATCAATTAGATCTACAAATGCATCAAGGAAATCTTCGTAATTTTAGGTTTCAGTTATTCACTTTTGGGAGTGTAAAAACCCTCTTTTTATATCCCTATCCGAATCCAATTCAAAATTGGATTGATTTATATTAATTGATAAAATAAGCAATCCATAAAGAAATTCAAATTCTTGTGTATACTACATTAAAATAGCCGGTATTATTATTACTGATCAATCAAATTCATATCTGTTCTGTAAAAGGGGGAGGGGGAAATTCTTTTATGCTAAAAGATGCATTCGTTTCAATTATTTTGCAAGAGGAAAACAAAGAAAACAGGGGGTCCGCTGAATTTCAAGTAGTTAATTTCACCAATAAGATACGGAAACTTACTTTACATTTGAAATTGCACAAAAAGGACTATTCGTCTCAGAGAGGCCTGCTAAAAATTCTGGGAAAACGTCAACGGCTGCTGGCTTATTTGTCAAACAAAAACAGAATACGTTAGAAAGACTTAATTGGTCAGTTGAATATTCGAGAAACAAAAAACAAAAGCTGATTAATTTGAAGAGTTGGTTTGAATTATTCGCTTCAATCGTAATGAACTTCTTTTCGCTTTCAGCAATTCATGGAAGAATGAATCGGGAAAAAACCTATGACTACGCCAGTTACAAGAAAAGACCTCATGATAGTCAATATGGGTCCTCACCACCCATCAATGCATGGTGTTCTTCGACTCATTGTTACTCTAGATGGAGAAGATGTTATTGACTGTGAGCCAGTATTGGGTTATTTACATAGAGGTATGGAAAAAATTGCGGAAAACCGAACAATTATACAATATTTGCCTTATGTAACACGTTGGGATTATTTAGCTACTATGTTCACCGAAGCAATAACTGTAAATGCACCGGAGCAGTTAGGCAATATTCAAGTACCTAAAAGGGCCAGCTATATCAGAGTCATTATGCTGGAGTTAAGTCGTATAGCTTCGCATTTGTTATGGCTTGGCCCTTTTATGGCAGATATTGGGGCACAGACCCCTTTCTTCTATATTTTTCGAGAAAGAGAATTGATATATGACCTATTCGAAGCTGCCACCGGTATGCGAATGATGCATAATTTTTTTCGTATCGGAGGGGTAGCTGCTGATTTACCTCATGGATGGATAGATAAATGTTTGGATTTTTGCGATTATTTTTTAACAGAGGTTGCTGAATATCAAAATCTTATTACACGCAATCCTATTTTTTTAAAACGAGTTGAAGGAGTAGGCATTATTGGCGGAAAGGAGGCAATAAATTGGGGTTTATCGGGACCAATGCTACGAGCTTCCGGAATACAATGGGATCTTCGTAAAGTTGATCAGTATGAGTGTTACGACGAGTTCGATTGGGAAGTCCAATGGCAAAATGAGGGGGATTCATTAGCTCGTTATTTAGTACGAATCAATGAAATGGCAGAATCCATAAAAATGATTCAACAGGCTCTAGAAGGAATTCCGGGGGGGCCCTATGAGAATTTAGAAATCCGACGTTTTGATCCACTAAGAGATCCGAAATGGAATGATTTTGACTATCGATTTATTAGTAAAAAACCTTCTCCGACTTTTGAATTGTCGAAGCAAGAACTTTATGTGAGAGTTGAAGCCCCAAAAGGAGAATTGGGAATTTTTCTGATAGGGGATAAGAATGTTTTTCCTTGGAGATGGAAAATCCGACCACCGGGTTTTATCAATTTGCAAATTCTTCCTCAGCTAGTTAAAAGAATGAAATTGGCTGATATTATGACGATATTAGGTAGCATAGATATCATTATGGGAGAAGTTGATCGTTAAAATGATAATTGATACAACAGAAGTACAAGCTATCAATTCTTTTTCGAGATTGGAATCCTTAAAAGAAGTCGATGGGATCATATGGATGCTTGTTCCTATTTTCAGTCTTGTATTAGGAATCACAATAGGTGTACTAGTAATTGTTTGGTTAGAAAGAGAAATATCTGCAGGGATACAACAACGTATTGGACCCGAATACGCCGGTCCTTTTGGAATTCTTCAAGCTCTAGCAGATGGTACAAAATTACTTTTCAAAGAGAATCTTCTGCCATCTCGAGGAGATATTCGTTTATTCAGTATCGGACCATCCATCGCAGTCATATCAATTCTACTAAGTTATTTAGTAATTCCTTTTGGCTATCATCTTGTTCTAGCTGATCTCAGTATCGGTGTTTTTTTATGGATTGCAATTTCAAGTATTGCTCCCATTGGACTTCTTATGTCAGGATATGGATCAAATAATAAATATTCTTTTTTAGGCGGTTTACGAGCTGCTGCTCAATCAATTAGTTATGAAATCCCATTAACTCTATGTGTGTTATCAATATCTCTACGTGTGATTCGTTGAGACATAAAATTGACCCTACTTCTTTTCTTTCTAGAAAGGGCCTTTGCTGAGTTGAATATATATTTTTCTTTTTGATTCATCATTCGGGTTGATGAACTAAACCAGATAGTTATATGAGTGAAAGAAACAGCTTCTAAATTTGCAGTAAAAAGATGGAATCTCATTTTCTATGTACAAGAGTGAAGTGAAAGTAAACATAAACATTAGAAGCTGTTTACCCCAAGATTGGTTAATTAGTGATCATGGCTTGAAGCGGGTGCAAAAGATCAACTATATGGGTTTTTTACTATCTATTACCATACATGTATTACCCTAATGGCGGATTCGCAAAAGAGGTGGATAGTTAGGAACACTAAGGTACACAAAGGATTCGTAATAGAGATTATGTAAGTTATTCAACAGGATTTTTCTGTACATAAAAGGAATTCTAATTGGAACTTTAAGTTGGTAGAAATGATGAAGAAGTACTCTCCCGATTCCGATCCAGAGTATCCTCCTATCCACCGATTAAGCATATAACTATCAAGAACGAAGTAATCCTTTACTTTGTTTAAGTTTAAAGTCCCTTTTTCTGAGAAAGGAGAATAGGAACGAAAAAAAGAAACTAGAAAGAATCTAATTGCACTAGAAAGAAAGAGATCTTTTTTATTCTTTCCTCTATTTAGAGAAATAGAATTCTTGTCATGATTCATGAACTAATGTAATACCTAATTGTTTTTCGTAATCGAAAATGCCAGGTTGAAATATCTATTGATATTGCTACAAGAAAGATTTTATTGAAAGCTTAAGTTATTCCTCAACAAAGAAAAATTTGAATTCTTAAAAGATAAGATCAATTCCGAAGCACTTTATTTTAAATATAGCAGACAGAATTCCATTGTCTAATTCAGGACACCTTATGGTAGATTTTGACTTACCTATCCTACGAAGATATCAAGATAAATAAAAGCGAACAAGATAAATAATAGAGAACCGGTCCTTAGATTTATTTGTGACCCTTGAGGAGCCGTATGAGGTGAAAATCTCATGTACGGTTCTGTAATAGCAATGGGGACAGTGATGTTATCATCGACTATGATTATCTAACAGTTCAAGTACAGTTGATGTAGTTGAAGCCCAATCAAAATATGGTTTTTGGGGATGGAATTTGTGGCGTCAACCTATAGGGTTTATCGTTTTTCTAATTTCTTCCCTAGCCGAGTGTGAGAGATTACCTTTTGATTTACCAGAAGCAGAAGAAGAATTGGTAGCAGGTTATCAAACCGAATATTCAGGTATCAAATTTGGTTTATTTTATGTTGCTTCGTA
>JAKCWG010000915.1:112500-127780 GCA_021464415.1 Lonicera japonica
TTATACGATAACTCCAATAATCCAACTGTTGAATCAATTGACACCTGTAATAATTCTTAGCAGAAAAAAAAGAAGTCTTTCGTAAAACATTCCCCCTTTCATTCATGTATTGGATTTCGCCAAAAGAAAATGACTCATTTAAGAAATAATTACTTTTACAAAAAATCTTTCTGTTTTTTCGAAATGTAATGACTAGAAGTGCTACTGATAATAATGATCCACATAAAAGAGCTGCATAGCCCAATATCATCATACTTACGTGCATTATTAACCACTCGGATTGGAGAGCAGGTACTAATATTGTGGATTGATGTATTTCATCTAAAATACCTGAAGTAGCAAAGCCTTGGGTAAAAATAACACTTGACCCAGTTATTGTGCTTAAATTTTGTTTCTTTTTTTTTAAATACGGAACTATATGAAAAACTGAAAAACTCCACGAAAGGAAGATTAATGATTCATATAAATCACTTAATGGGAAATGTCCTGAATAAACCCAACGAGTGACTAATAATCCCGTTATACATAAAAAAGCCGCTATCATGCCCTTTGCGGACGAATCATATAGCTTTCTAATTTTATCGGCTAATAAGGTTATCAAATGAATTGTAATTACAATTGAAACGGTTGAAAAGGAAATATGAGTTAATATATGCTCTAAAGTTAAAAATCTCATAAAAAAAAATATTAAAAAAAAGAGGAATCCTTTAATTACGAAATAGAAATCAAGAATGAAATTATTCTAGGATCGATTGTATTTCTTTTTAAAGACGTCCTGCCGCCACTCGGACTCGAACCGAGATGCTCTAGCACTGCTTCCTAAGAGCAGCGTGTCTACCGATTTCACCATAGCGGCTTGCTAGAACTCATAATAGCCTATTCATATTCAATCGTCGAGATTGAAAAAAAAAATCAATGCAATATTTTTTAGGAAAGATAAAAATGAATGAATAAAAATTCGTTCAAATGGGATTGGAAGGTTCGTTTTTTTCATTTAGGGTGTGCATTTTATTTCTTCCCTTAGGACTTTGGCGTAGTTTATGCTCTCCCGGAATCGAACTGTTGTAACTGGGCGCTTCTATCCTCTAGCTAGGGGTAGAACAAAAAAAGATTTTCATTTTTTTTTATGAATTTTTTCTCATTTATCTGATTTTAAAAATTTGAAGCAAAGGGATACATTTTTTCAATGAACACAAAAGAAATCTGAAAGTTATACAAAAGGTTGTCAAAATGGAATCCATTCGTTTCACCAATTCCTTAATTTTAACTAAAGATCTTACATATGTCCTTCTATCTATAAATCTATATAGATATAGAGAAAACATTTTCGATATATAGAGAAAAATTTTTATTATTAGAATTGTGACAACTAGGTTGATGGGGAAAATAAGACCCCGCCCTCAAAATGAGAAAATCTCCTAAAAAGAAAAGTAAACCTTTGTATTCTGTCTTTATTCTTTTTTCAAAAGTTTTCTTTTTCAAATTGAGTAAACAGAAGCATTTTTTTTCTACTTCCATTCCCTATTGTTTTCGGGTAATCAATAGGAAACGGAAGTTATTCATTTTATTTTTAGATTCACAATGAAATCAGAAATTTTTTTGATTCAAATTAATTCGGATTATTCCAATGTTTTATGACTTATTTGTTTGTCGCACAAAAAAACTTTTTGAATTCCCGGTCGAAAGAGATTTCCCCAATGACAAAGCTTTTAACGCGAACCAATATCCCTTCCCCTTCCAAATATTTTTATGAATACGTTTTTTTGATATAGAAGTACGTTTTTTTGGAACTGCCATTTAAAAATGAAGGGGTTATTCATTGTTTTAGTTGGATGTGAAAGACATTTATTGTTCAAAGTTCAAAACCGATCATTCTTTACTATCAAAGTTTTTGACTATAAACTAGAAAATTAAAAAAGAAAGATTCTTCTTATAGATTCAAAAAGTAGTAAGTAGTAAATTAATAAAAAAATGGATACATACGATAAATACAAGAAAAGATAAGAAGAGATACGCCCGCCCCCAACAGATTTGATACCCTCTCCTACAAAGAAACTCATAATACCAACTCCATTCGTAATTCCATCAATTACTCGTCTATCAAAAAAATGAGTAAATTCCGCCAATCCTCTTATACCCCCGGTTAAGGATGTTGCATAAAAAGCATCTATGTAACCACGATTATATGACCAATCATATAGACCATTTATGATTTTGTCCGAAAGAATTCTCTTAGTCCCTGTTTTAACAAATGAATTAATTAAGTACAAATTTTGAAAAGATGAATAAACAGGTTTATATAAAAGGGACGCTATAACTATTCCGAAATAGGCTATACTGACTGAAAAAACTGCATCTTTCGCAAATTCATACCAATCCATTGAATTATTCAAATTTGGATGTAAAAGGTTTATATATGGGGTTAACCATTTTGATAATATATCTAAATTCACTCCTTCTTGATTGAAAGGAATTCCTAGGAATCCAACGAACAAAGTAAATAGACCCAATACAAGTATTGGGAATAACATAGTATTATCCGATTCATAAGGATATAAATAAGACTTCTTATTCCCCAAATGAATAATAGTAATAAAAGGTTGTGTCATGTTTCTTACATTCTCATCAAGTTGATATGTCTTCTTTGAAAAAAAAGAAGTACTTACTTTATTATTTATTGTTAATAAAGTTAATAAACCATTTTTTTTTTTAATCCTTTTCGAACCTTCTTTACCCCATAGAGATATTGAATCGAAGGGTTTATTTTTTTTTCCACTGTAATTTTGAAAATTAGCGTTTAAGTGTCCTTCAAAAGTAAGTAAATAGATCCGAAACATATAAAATGCGGTTAATGCCGCTGTAGACCAAGCTATTATTGCGAAAATCGGTGAATACAACCAACTATCATTAAGAATTTCATCCTTGGACCAAAAACAAGCAAGGGGTGGAATACCACAAAGAGAAAGTGTACCTAATAAAAAAGCGGTTTTGGTAATCGGCACATGTTTTGTTAAACCTCCCATAAGAGCCATATTCTGACTTTTATTTGGCGAATATCCAACAATAGTTTCCATTGCATGAATAATGGATCCAGATCCTAAAAACAATAATGCTTTCGAAAAAGCATGAGTAATTAAATGAAATAAAGCACTGCGATAAGACCCCATACCTAGAGCTAACATCATATATCCCAATTGAGACATTGTGGAATAGGCTAAACCCCTCTTAATATCTTTTTGAGCGAGAGCTAAAGTAGCCCCTAATAATACTGTTATTATCCCTAGTAAAGAGATTAAATTCATTATGTAAGGTATGATTATGAAAAGAGGAAGAAGCCGAGCTACAAGAAAAACTCCCGCTGCTACCATAGTAGCAGCATGTATAAGAGCCGAAATAGGAGTAGGGCCCTCCATGGCATCGGGTAACCATACATGGAGGGGAAATTGTGCAGATTTAGCAACTGCGCCTGCAAAAAAAAGAACGGCACACAAAATAACAAATAAAAAATGGACCTCATTATTATAAATCAAGTTATTGAATATTTCGAATAAATCCCTAAATTCGAAACTGCCCGTTAGCCAATAAAAACCTAAAATTCCTAATAATAAACCAAAATCCCCAACACGATTAGTTACAAACGCTTTTTGACAAGCATTTGCTGCAACAGGTCGTGTGATTTGCGAACTGGAATCCAAGCACAAGGATGAGCTGAAGGAGGCCGAGCTTCAAGGTTGGGATGATGCCACAAGTGTTGCAGCCGATGAAATGTTGAAAATAAAAGATTTGCTGTACAAAGCTGGCTATAAGTTCGGCTTGACCACAGCTGGCGTCGCTGAGAACGATGCTATGTTCGATAGGTTTGTACTCTACCCTCCAGACTTGTTTACTGGAGCCCGACAAGCTGCCGACGATGAAATAGTCGACAATGCTCAAGTCGATGATGCCAACATCGAGAATACTAAAGCTCAATAATGCCAATAATGTTGGCGTCAATGATGCCCAATCTTAATTTTCCTTCTACCTTCTCTTACTTTTGTAACAAATGGACCATAAAGCCCCTCCTTATGTAACTTTTGAGTTTATCAATGAAAATTCATCTTTTCGGCCAAATGTAATTTGTCATAGCGGTTATGTCCAGTGAGTGCCGAATAAGTACTTTGCTTAGTGATTTTTTTCATGTTGTAAAAATCTTTATAATTTCCAATTCTCATTCGATTACCCATCTGAAGGGTTGTGACATACGATACTTCTCCCCAGTTGGCTACATGGCTTCTTTAGATTGGTCGTTAGCCACCCGGAGATCCTTTATCTTCCTCATACGACAACCTTTTGTAATACCCTTACATGATACGTCGCATTTATTATCAAAGGGTTCATAATCTCCTATATAAACCTCCAGATTCCTTCTTTTCTCTCATCACAAGGACTTCAGTTTTTAAAAGCAATTTTATAACAAGAACAATAAGCACTTTTTGATCATGCCGAATACCGATAAGACCATGTCTGACACTGCCTCCCCAACCTTGACTGGAGGGCCCTTGCTGAGAAGGTTGGAGTTTTGGAGGACGTCTCCACCATAGCTGTCGATCTCCAGCATCTATAGAGGAAATGCTGCCGATTAAAAGGTCATTACAGTTGTCTGACCCAACAATATGATTGCCTAAAGACGAGGTTTTCCTCCATGACCGAAGAGAGAGACAAGCTCTAAGGAGGAGAGTGAAAGATCTAGTTTAACTTATTTTCTGGATTTTTCTTCACCTTCTTTCTTTAGTAATATCTAGGGCCACGAAGCCCCACATAATGTAGTTTGTAACCTCTGCTTATCAGTAATAAGAATTCCTTATTTTCTGTTAAACATTTTTATTGTGTTGTCTTCTTAACTTTAACTGCTTGGTGTCGGCCGACAAAGATCGGCGTTGAAAATTGGTTTTCATAAACTTGTTCCAATCTCTGCTGAGTGTCAGTTCGCTCTTAGCAGTGGCATCGCCGAATAAAAGATCTCAGAGCATATAGCCAAGCTTCTATTTAAACCGAGTTTTAATCTTACTTAGTGATTATTTCACCAAGTAGTTCCTATGTGTCTAGTAGGGTATCACGTCTTTTGGTAAACTACTTCGCCACGTGGCATCAAGCAATTGGTGAGTAATAGTAGTTAACGGAATGACAGTTTCCAATATAAACCATCTCCTCAAATGAAGGGACGGTTTTCCCTTTTCAAAAATATCCAATTAATGTCTTTAGGGTTTCAAATTCCCTATAAAAGGCCCCTTTTCTGCTTATTCTTTTCATTATTCCTAATCTCATCCTTCCTTAGAGAAATATTTTTCTTCAATGTCGGAGAGCAGCTACACGGATAGTGATTCTGGTTCCGGTTCCCATTCCACCGAAAAATGGAGGAGGATGCGAGAAAGACTTGCCAGACTGGAGGGCAAAGTTCCTGTTCTGGCAATGAAATTTTGACGTGTGAAGGAGAAGTTGCGCCGCCTCATGAGGCATCATCGCCATCTAAAGAAGCGGTATGCCGCCACATTAGAAAACATAGATAGGCTCGGAGGTAGGGTCTGAGAGGTGGTAAGGCAAAAACAATCTCGCCGTGTCCTTCCTCTGTCAAACTCAACTATCATCTAGAATAAGGGTTACAATCCTCAATTAGGTTAAAGGTTAAATGACTATAAAGGGTGTTGCTTGCTCAGCAAACCTAACCTTTTCACATGTGGCGTGTGTCCTTATCCACGAGTAATATTATTCTTCATAGCTGTTAAGGTCCTATTCGTCTGGACGCCAATATCGGCAATGGACACTGATAGTACCCTCTAATACAGGTGTCTCGTTTCCATTCGCCTAAGTGCCCATCTCGGCAGCGAGCACGGAGTGTACTAGTGAGTACAAGTGTTCTTTTTGGATTGGCTAGTGCGCCCATCTCAGCGTCACTAACATCGTTGAGTTAGATGTTATACTCGGCGTGTATATTATATTTGATAGGAGTATCATACTCGGCCAGTTGTTTCAGGTAGTTACGTCTATATCTATCTACTGTGGCTTATCCTTTTTCTTCTAAGCTGACTCCCTCGGGCTTGGACCTATGCTCAAATATGCGGCCCAAATGAAGGTTCTAATTTTATGCTCCCACAAATATTGATACTTGTTTTTCTTTGAAAACCTTATTTAAGATAAAAAATTATTTATTGGTTTTGAAACCATCTCAAATATTTGAAATGCTTTTAATAGTTATTTATCTTATCTATGCATAAATTGAAGGGGAGCATATTCTATTTACATGCATATGCTATTTATGCTCATTATTGAAAACACACATTATTTTATTGTCATCATAAAAAGGGGGAGATTGTTGACCTTGTAGGTTTTAATCTTATTTTGATAATAACAATAAATCAATCATGTGTAATGTAACATGTTTCTTGATATAAGTTTATAGTTCACTTACTTGGAATATCAAGAAAAGCATGATTGTTCAAAGGAAGCATGACAGTGATCATTGAATTTCTATCCGATCAAGTCAACAATGCATTGGACTAGCAAGGAAGATCAAATCTCATCGATTCAATTCATGGAGAACAAGGATCAAAAGTTTCAAGGCAAAAGCTTCAAGTGAAGATCAAATTGAAGAAACAAATCGAAGCACTCAAAACTCGTCTATTCAACAATTGAGTGAGTGTTTAGGATTTTATGTAAAGTTCCTTAATTGATCAATTTTTAGCTCAAACATGTTCATTCATCATTGTTAGATTGATTGAAACAAGCTTGAATTGAAAAGCCTTTGAAAACATCATTCTTACAGAAATCGATTTTCAAAAAAATTCATATTAAATTCATTTGAGCATATTTTGAGCTCTCCTGAAAATAGGTGGCTTAAGAACCTATATTTGACTTATCCCAAGCATTAAAATTGATTTGGAGCTTAAATGCAAAAGTCCAAATTTTGGGATTTTGGCTGGTAGGACAGTGCTGCTCAGTCGACTAATGAGCATAGGCTCAGTCATCAATCGACTGATAAGCTTTGCTCAGTCGACTGAAGCTTCAAAATATAGCAGTTGAAAATCTAACTTTTTGCCATTTTTGGTACCAAACCTCTCAAACAGCTATATCATTGTTGGGACTATATATATACACTATCTAAGATACATTTTGGCAAGCTTGAATCACTATAAAAACATAATTTTCATCTATCTTCATCATTCAAAGATTAAAGAATTTGTTTTGATTAATCATTCAATCATTAAGCTATAAATCTTGATAAAACAAGATAACTCTAGTGTGAGCTTTAAATTGTATCTATTAAACACATTGAGAGAATTATTGTTCATTGGTGTCTATCACCAAACAATTAAGAATATTCATTTGTGAGAGGTTAATCTCATAGGATAACAATAAGGTAAATTCTTATTGAGTGTTATGAGAGGTCACTACAATAAATTATATTATTTAAGTCACTTTTAGTTTGTACATTAGGTCACTTATCAATTTTATGACTTAAATTATTTAAAATAATTTTTATTAAGTCACTTCTAAGAGCATCCACAGCGGAGCTCTTAAAATTTAGGCCAAATTTAGCATTTCAATAGTTAAATTTTAAACTAGAATACAGCAGGTAGGCTAAGAAATATAGTGATAGGAATGAAGTTCACTCATAATTTTTGTGCGAAAAAAAAAATGGTCATACAAATAAAACTCACTCGTATGAACTTGGAAAAGTGGATTCATTCGTATGACTTCATATGAATGCAACTTCATACGAATGACCCACATTTGTATAACTTTTTTTTTATTATTTTTATATGAGTGAGCTGAATTCGTATGAATGATATGAGTGACACACATTCGTATGATTAAAATTTAGTGATATAATAAATTTACTCGTTCTCTATTCTACTTGCTTAAATTTTATCTTATATTTTTATCCGCTGTGAAGAGGGGCCCTACCCGATAGGATGCTCTAAGTACTTATACGTTTTGGCACACCCCTTCATTACGAGAATTAATGAAATTGGAAATAATGAAATTAAAAACCGTTTCGTCAATCAATACACAATATTTCCCTAAATTTTTTTAGGCAGCTCGTAAAACCTAATCAATCTCTCTCTAAATCGTTCAAAGCAATGGAAGGTGAAAGGCGTCTCTATCACAGTACGATCGGTGTGCGGATTCTGCCCTAAATTGTTCAAATTGACATCATCTCTATTATCATAAGTCTTCTTATTGATCTCAGTCACACTCTCACTCTCACTCTCACAGTCTCGCTCTTTATGTATATAAACTTGTTGATATATTGATTTGCCTGGAGTTAGGTTTTAATCTTTGATTGTTTTGAATCGCTACTGTTTTTCTTCTTAAAGGCCTTTCCAAATTTGCTTACAACCTTGATTTTAGTTTTGATTTGAAGTTGATCACTAGCCTGAATGATATTGCTTTTGTTTAGATTCTCATCGCATCTTCTGACAAAGTAAATTCTAGTTGCTATTTTTTGTTTCAAATTGTTGTAGTTTTGAATTGAGGTTTTTAGTTTCAGATTCTTGTTTGTAGTTTTGAATTGATGTTTGTAGTTTTGAATCAAGGTTACACTTCAATTGCATAAAGCGCTAGGTTTATTGGTTTACATGAATTATATATTTATATATTGAAATGTAGTGTTGAGTTGGGTGAGGATCTGATGTTATTCAATGAATTATATATATAAAGAACATGCCCATGGTCTTTCTTTATAAAAACCTTAATTATGCGGGAACTATTGCATTTGTGAAAGTGACTTTAACAGCTAAGTTTGAAACCATGTAATGTTTCAACCGATAATCACATAGGATTATTTCGACAAGTGCTAGTGAATATAGAGCAAAAACAAATAGTCAAAGATGGTTCAAGAGGGTTACTTACAGGCTCGAATTACATCAGGGATAAATTCAAACCCAATTTATAGCAGTTTCGAATTCTTATAAGGAGTAGTTAACGAGAAATTTTTACCCTTATTTATGTAACACACCATTTTTTAATAAAAATTCTAGTGTAGTTGTTGATTAGAGCTGGAAAGAAAAAAAAATGGGTGTTAGTATAGGAATATATAAATACTAAAATGAAACTTTTATGCCTATAGATAAATTACTCATTAATGTATTTGACTTTTCAAATTAGGACTTAAACTGCCTTACAATCTTATGGACTTAATAGTGAAGGAAGCCAGAAATGAACCTATGACTAAAAGCTAGTTCCTAATGAAACATATTTTGGACTGTTTGTTTTTATTTTGAGAATTATATTTTTGACTGTTGCAATTGCTGACTAGTGTAGTATTATGAAATATAGAACAACTAAAAAGTTTGTAATTAATGCAGCAGAAATTAAGCAACGATAACAATTTTACAATACTAAATTTGTAGGAAATTGAAATTGCTTCATTGATTGAAAGTTGATTGCAATGTGGTTGCAATTACAATGGAGAAGCTAAGAGCAAAAGATTTGTTAAACTCATGGACTCAGTTAAAGAGTCCTATCTATCTCGCTCTTTCCAAATCTGAAAAATTAAAGTAGATACCTTATCTTGAAAGTGGAGGTACTAGTAATTTGAATAGAATCAGGTATAACTCAGACTAAAACTCTATTCCTTTCATTCTCCTATTCTTATTCCCCATTTACATTCATTTTTAGGTCAAAGCCCCCTCTACAGTCGTGTATAATAATTAATCTTTAGTTTCAAATTTTTATTTTTACTATAATCTTCTTTTCTCATTTTTGTGTACGTGATGAAGAATATACACATGAACCCCTTTACAAAGATTGCAGACAAGTGAGCTAATCTTGTGACAAACTAGCTCCCTCTGTCCAAATTAAAAGAAATTAAAAGTTAACTCTCGACTTTCCGACTCCTCTTTTTTTTTCCCTGTGGATATATATGCTAATTGAAGTGTTTTTACAATGATTGGCTTTTTAGCCAAAATCTTCCTACTAGGATTCTTAAATAAATGAGGTTTGAAAGCCACCTTCAATAATCATTCCAAACCGTACTTCTTATTGAAGTAGATAGACTCACAAGATCATCCAAGGACTTAAAATCGGGAGTCAAAACTAGTTAATTAAGAAGGCTTAACTCAGGACAAGAAAGGATTTTCGCCTGTTGGAATCTTAAAATAAAGAAGAAGTCGAGTCTTCTTTTGTGGTTTTAATTTGCTCTTATTTGGTTAACTGTGTTAATCCCAATGCACTTACTGTGTTATTAATTCAGGTTGTTGGTTAAAGTAAAATGGTCTGTACAATGCTCTTTGTAATTTAGATAAAGCTATAAAGAGACTGAAGATTATTCCAATTGCTGCCCCAAAGGAAATTTTATGTGAATCCAGCTATGTTGGTTGGTATTGTTGCTTAATAGTGTTCCTGAATTTAAACAACTACCCCAAATCCCACTATTTTGATATATATTTCTTATACTAATGAAGGAAAGACGTTAACATATTCCCTTAACGTACATGTTAAAGATTTGCTCCAAAAAAGGGTACAAGTTAAAGGTTAAATTATAGAAATTTATGCTCTTGTATGAGAATTGTGTACCTGTTTAGTGCATCTTAAGGCCTGTTATTTCCCAAATACGCTACTTAACATGTACTCTTAGAGCACACGTTAGCATGGCCTATATAATTATTTAAATTTCGGTAAAGTGTTGCTTTAATATTATTTATCTTTCTCTTATAAATTTAGAGCAACCAAGGATGCAGATTTGATAAGACATGGCAGTTCATGGATAAGCTAGCGTGGGAGCTTTCACACAGCAGTTCATTATGGGTTGACACATTATTTCAAGTATTATTTCATATTTTTTCAAAAACATATATTTATGAATGGGTTAACACATTTGTAGTATTTTTTTTCTATAAATTTGCCCTTTCTCTGTTCTAGTCTAGGCTACTTCCTCTATTTGTAGTTTTCCCTTTTGTAGTCCTTTGGATTTGGTTATGAAAAGAACATACTAATGCATATTTTTGTGCTTCAAGAATAAAAATGAGTAAATTTCCATGTCCCACTTATAAAAGCTAACGCCTACTATATATATATATATGTTATAGAAGACAGTTAACCATTCTATTTTGTCATGTTTATTTGGAATAGTTTACTAGAGTAGTTTGCTTTATTTTCGTCAATATTTTTTTTTTCTTTCTAATCTTATTGACTCTAGAAATAAACACCCTGTTTATCCTTAATACGTAAGAGATCGGAGATACAAATGGCACACATCAGGTTTGATATTAATTAGGTTTAATAAAAATTATATTAGTATTTTTTTTCTTTCTATATTCTAGGTGCTAATTATGGTAATCATGAGCTGCATTTGCCTTGTATATATTATAAACCTCTACCATGATCATGTTAAATCTTGTTATAATGCAAGCCTCATTGGGTTCTTATCGTGATTGACCTATGAAAACAATGTCCGATCTTTCTCAACATATGAAAACGAAGGGTAAATTTTTTAATATTGATTGTTTTGGTCATACTTTATTTATCATGTGAGCGAATCAAATGAACCCTTGATTGATTTTCTTTGTATATATTTATGTAGAAAGTTAGTTTCAAATGGGATCAAGATGGTGTTGATTGCTAGAGTTGAGAAGAAGGGTATTGAGGTTATTGAAAATCTAAGAGGTTGAGAAAGCTATATTGTTACAAAGGGATAATCAAAGCTACATTGTTACATTGGGGAGAGATCATTGTAATCATCCTTTGAGGCTTTTTTTTTCCTATTGTGTTGATTTATTTGTAATTGTTTTAATGGATTATTGAGTTGTTTTGAATATTATTTGATTGAGTTGTATTGATTTGGATCTTTGAATGGTTAAAAATCTAGTTAAAAAAATGAATTGCTTTGTTGAAAGGATTAATTGTCGAAATTATGTGGTCATTGGGTATATTATGAGTAGGTGCAAAAATTATATATTTTTATTAGTGTTAAGTCACTTTTAAGTTGGTGTTATCTCACTACTTTTTTAAGTCACTTTTACAAACTTTTTATGACACTGCCTATTAAGTCACTTGAGAACAAACATAAAAGTGACTTAAATGATCATTTAAGTCATCTTTTAAGAGACTTAAATGATTAAATTTCTTGTAGTAAATCTCACAAGTTAGCAAGAGTGTTTCTTGTGTGAGTATTGCGGTTAGAGCAATACTTGTGGAGTGTAGTGATACAACAGCACTTGTAGCGGTTTGATTTTCACTTGGAAGAAAATCGATTTTAGTGGAAATTCTCTGGGGCATTATCCGAACACGGATGTATGATTTAGGAAACCGAACCGCATGAACAAAATGTCTTGGGCTTCAATTGGTTTAATCTTTCTATCTCTAGCTATTTATTTTATTACTATATTATTGATTTTCGAGATTGCCATTTTTATATCTCTTGAGTTTTGCTTGCTTGATTGTTTGATTTGTTGTTTTTCTTGATACACTGTTTAGTTAAATTGTTTTACTTAAATATTTTTAGAAAACTTTCAAAAACCAGATTAAATTTCAAAAATCCTAATCCCCCCCCCCCCCCCCCCCCCCCCCTTCTAGAGTTGTTTTCGGACCAACACTCTTAACTTCTTTATTTAGTTCCAATATAAATTTGGTAATTTAATTTTTGAAGATTTAGTATGATGTTGAATGATGCCGTTGACTTTAGTATTCCATATATATATATATGACATTCACATATCTCGGTGAATCCTTTTGGAATATCTAATAATTAACTCTTGACCAACTACATGAATATGCTAAAAAGCAAAAACTAGAATGCATAGCATTCGAAATCCATTCTAAGTCAAAACTCATTAACTCCTTTCATAAAGCTAAAAATCATTAATTTACAATCTAATCATGAATCATATAAATATGTATAAGCCAAAGTAGCATATTTTTTTTGGCATACGATTAGATGATAGATTTTTGTGGTTCTTTGGGCAGGAGAGGGAAAATCAATCCCGGGTGGTCAATATAGATACTCCACTTCATAATCACTGAGCCTGCCATATCTAAACAAAAGTTGCAAATTTAAATGTGCGTATATTATTGAAGTTTCAATTTCTATAAAATGGACCACCAACGAAAACCTTTAGGACATTTGTCGAAACTGGCTCGAACCAAGTAGAATCTGTCCTAATCATGGTGCCATTAAAAGTCGTCATCAAAATTGTAGCCACTCCCTAGAGTATGAAATTTGCTTGTGTTGAGAGAGTAAAACACGGAGCTATTTTCATGAAACCTTGAAAATATATCGTGTTTTCCATTCCAACAACTTGACTTGTTGCGTACTAGGATTACTCACAAACAACATTTTTCTCTCCTAAACTCTTTGCTTTTTCGCCAAGCCATCACAGAATAGTCCATCTTAAAGATTTTGATTGCATTCCCCACATGTCCTTCGAACACAGATATCAAGTCACCATCGCTATCTACCAAATAGTTTCTCCGAATTTCTGTACAAGGCTTTTCTGGCTAATGAGCACTGTCCAAGCACTGTGTTTAGGGTCAAAAGTAGCCATCCCATTTCGACCCAAGCAAAAAAATAATCCAGGTGAAAAACCGGATTAGTGTGGGAAGCGAGGAACTCTGTTGTTACAGCCCGTGATTCTATTCCAAATGTATTGACCGCGGCGAGTGTAACTGAAATGAGTGAAATTGAATTGGTACTGTAGTATACCAAAAACTATGCAATCGGGTAAGTTTGGACTGATGAAAAATAAATGCCTTTGAAAAGAACGTGCTAGGTAAATTTGGAAGATCAATTCTTTTATGTGTGATGGGGTTAAAGAAAAATATACGATTGGCTTGAGACATAAGCAGCCATCCATCTTTGAATAGCGAATCTTCGAATTGTTTGGCATTGTCAAAGTGTATGTGGTGTTCAAAATTGGGTGGTAAAATCGGCACAATGAACCTCGCAACCAAGTACATGTGGGGGAACTTGACCATTTCGTCTAATTGAACCGAGTGAGGGGCTGGAGGGATTGAAATATCTCCATGTTTTACATACAGCGCGGAAATGAGGCTCGGTCTCTAGCGAAGAGACTTGATCCGATAAACTCACGACTTCAACCGGCAGATCGTCCATTGATGTTTCCTTAACTTTAGTTGTTGTTGTTGATGTTGTTGTTTACCTCCGTCAAAATCACATGTATAGTCTACATCAAAGTTTACATAAAAAATTAAGATATAGAAAAAGGAAATCAGAGCCTTAAAAACGACAGAAAATTGAATAAAATATAATCAACATTTTGACAAAAATAAATAAATCACATTACAATAGTAAAATATCAAATAAAATATCTCAATGGTAATTAAGGTGGAATATAACAGTAGGAAGTGCTTTTATTTACTTAATTAGTGCATTTCATAATTAAAAGAAAAAGAAACTAACTATCAAGTTGGTCACATAATTTATGACAAAATAAAACCAAGTCAATTGGTGCTTTAATCCAAAAGTAGGCAAACATGTTACTTATTATCACTCTAATAATCAAAACCTTGAAAAGAAGGAAAAAAAAGAAAGAAAGATAAATTAAAAACGACATAGTATTAAGCACCAAGGTGCTTTAATCGGTATATATGAATGGGCAAGTGCAATATATATTAATCGGGTAATTTTACGAATTATTTTACCGGTATGTATTATATGAATTTTATTTTTTATAAAAGGTGTAACCCACGTAATAAACCAGTCGATAAGAATAATAATGTAAATCTCTACTTAATGGTGAAGTCAAATTGGCTTTAGAGGAGTCAAGTCATAAAAAAAACAAAAGGAGTGATTTTAATTCCATCCACATTATCATTCAACTCAACCCGCTAATATTTCAAAAATTTAGTAAAATGTTGATTTGTTTTAACCAATGGGTCCTAATATTTTTAAATCCACCTATGTCTTTCATTAGTGCACTATTCTAAAAACTTTGTTTTAGCTTGTTAATATAGGATGGGATGGAGAGGAATAAAATAGAAAAAATTAAGTGGAGAATAATAATATTTTAATGTGGCGAGTTTTAAGATTGTCTATTGTTATAGATGTTTTAATTATTTGCAAGTACACAATTTATAAATTGAATTTAGACATCTAATATGAATAATTATCTTTTATAATATAAGAGCATTAAATTGATAGAGCCAATTGGTACAAATACAAGCAATATATTTAATTATATATACTCATTTTCAATTCTAAAAAATAACTTAGCGTACTTATAATTAAAACACAATATATTATTGAAATAATATACTAATTAAAAATATCCAATTACTTACTTAA